>JBAMCK010000442.1:0-222612 GCA_037075185.1 Drosophila pseudotalamancana
CTTCAGTTGTGCTGCACAAGCTAAATAAAAGTATCGAATTAGCAATATAATATCAGATGTCCTGCACTGGCTGAACGAACAAGGGACTACTGCTGGCAGTGCCACTTCCACTTGAATTGCCAGCCGGCATGCTGGTCTTGCCGCTCAGACTCATTCTCCAGGCTTGGTTCTTTGGTTATGTTATGCGCAGATTGTTGTCATTACCTCGGGTTACGTCAGCTGCAAGGACCTTTGATAAAGGCTTTCCCTAGTAACACAACGGAATCAAACCGCAATTCCACGTCATCGACATATGTAAGCCTAATTCCAAACTCAATTGCATGTTGCTGCTAAATTTATAAGTACTTAGTTCCCTTTCTACCCATTCCAAGAGGCAACCGCATTACAGAACTTGTTCGCCTGAGTGCATTAGAATCGTTTTCATATAGAATCGGGGTCTTGCGGATTTATGAAATAAAGTATACAAAATATGTTTTTATACTTCCTTGTTTCTTATTCTTTTATGAGTATATTCGCCAAGGGACTTTGAACAAAAGGTGAGGTTGCACATTTTAAGAGGGTTTTTGTTGTTCGTTGCGACTACGGGATATTTTATCAAATTCCTTTGGAACAAAAAAATTTGGCATAAAGTATTACCACCTGTCGGATTATTACATAAAATTAAATCTCCTGTGCAAAGCATTATACTATATGTATTTGACATACACTCATATTCCTTTTTTATACTCATTTTCAAGCAACAATTTAACATACAACTTGATAGTAATTTAAAAATATCCAATATTATACAAAGTAACAATATCAAACAAGTTTTTAAACGCTTATAAATGATATCCTACTATCTCTAATATTAATATGTTGTGCTGTTTAGTAAAATTTGCTTCATGCTTACAAAAGTCACGCATGCATATGCATTTCAAAATTGGTGTAGTACACCACGCACGCACACATATGTACATACATACAATTAGCAATCCAAAATCAAAAATTGCAAAAATGTGAGTTTTCTTTCAGATTAACTCTAGCTCAAACAATATACTTAAGCAGAGACGGACAGACTGATGTACAGAGCTTAATTAATTCGGATGTTGACTCTAATCAAGAATATATATCTTAATTAAACCGGCATTACAAGATCAGAATAGCAAATTACTATTGAATTAAGTACATTTAAATTACTTCAATGTATTATACTTGACATAAATAAACTGTTTATCTATTGTTTGCCTGCAATTTCAACAAAAAAAATATTGCAAATGTATCCAAAATTACCACGGAAAAACGACAAGCCAACAATCAATACTATTACAGCCAGACACGTAAGCATTGCCCCAAAAGTGCTTTTTCTAAACTCCGTTTATAAATCAGTTGCGCGTCTTTTAATAAACTGAGTCGCGCTTCACTATTCGCGACTGCGGCCATGCACAACTCATAGATACTTTTGTAGTTGCAAAATCTTGGTATGTTGAAGCAGCGCAACGATAGCCGACCGCGATTGCGATTGGGATCGCGTGTGGGAATGCAGACGAGGTAATGTCGATCCTTATGGCTTGGCGACGACCCTAAATAATTCTCTTGTTGTTGTAGTAGTTATATATGTAGGTACATGATGCTTGCCGGCTGTCGCCACTTCTGACGCTCTGAGTATCTATCCTCCTCTTACAACTCTTCTTCATGGCATGCTTGAAAATCAAGTAATGAAAAATGTTTTGTGTGCAATTATTCTTTTCATTTGTTTCTGCTTCCACTCCTCTCGCTTTTGTTGCTTTTGTTGCTTTTGTTGCTTTAGTTGTTGTTGGTGTGTTGAGCAGCAATAAAACTCATTGAACACGAGTTGCTTTTGAGAAACATGAACAATTAATGCAACATATGTTTGCCAGGGACCTTCCCAAATCGTCCTATACGAAATCAAGTAAGAACATAACAGTCGGGTATATTCGACTAAGCATTATTGAATATAGAGTATAGAAAGAATTTAGCAATTAACTGAACATTTATAAGTTACGATATTTAAATATTTTTAGCTCAGGCTCAAACCAATAAATGTACAAATATTGACGACTGCAACTACACAAGAAAAAAAAAATCAAAATTCCAAGCTTTAATACGAGTATCAACCAATATATAGCACCTATTGATTGATCTTGGACAAATCCAATATACCTCTTTTAACGTTTAAACTTATAATCTTCGATCGTTCTTGTGCTCGATGCTAAAAACAAATCGAATTAGTTGAAAACGCATCGCAGGCTATTGATGCACAACACGCAAACTGGAAAAGGAATTTAAAAAATTCAAATCAAAGAATATTTTATACCCCTTAAATTTGTATACTTTGTATATTTATAGCCAAATATTATTTAAACTCATATTAACAGTAACTGATACTTTAAATATTAAAAAGTTATTTATGTTTTAGTCCTGAATTATCAACTTAAACTGTATATAGATTGTAAATGTTAGGTTATATATCTTATTCAATATTTTTATTTATATTTAATTTTGACATATTTATTCAATAATATATATTTATTGAACATCTGTTAACAGTATGAAATGTATTTACAAAAAATAAAACACATTAAATAAAAATAAAATGTATGAGTTTTATAAAACTGTGTTCAGTCCCTAATACACGCTATACAAAATTTTATCTAACGATGATAAAGCAACACGCCTCTTACATACAAACAGAAATAGTCTTGGGAAATCAGTAAGATGCACGTACGAGCTCATTCGGTCGATTGAATCGACAGATATAATTTATCATTATTGCAATAAGGAGTAAGAAAGAAAGGTATGGTAAGGTAAGGTAAGGTAATCCCGACTAATAGATACACTCCATGGCGTGTTGCTGCATAATAAAATTGTAAGCTCCTGAAATATTTAATATAAAGATTCTCCTATTGTACTCGTACATTAAATTTCTTTCAAAATATCGATAATTATTTTCAATTGGTTATTAGTGATAACACGATTAGTTTATTCTACCATTTCTCTTACATCTTAAAAATGCCATATATATATATTCACCTGATACGTGGATACAACCCAATTCACTCATAAGCGGAAAACCACTTTTTTTTTAGTGACATAATCATATCGAAAATTTTTGATAAAATATAAACAGAAAACACTTAATAATAATCAAAAAAGTGATATAGCCTTATTTTGCATACTTTTTAGGAATAAGGAAGCGCTGCTAAACCATAAAGTTGTGTCCATTTTCGCCTGCATACATGAATTCTTGATACCCACCGTCTCCGCTCGAGATTCAGGGTATCTCCTAGTCGACAAAACTCGACTAGAGTTTTCTTACATATCGTTGATACTATATTTATTAAAAGGATATCTTATAGTTTTTGTTTTCAAGCACTAAATTACATTACCTAAACACATATATATATACACTACACAACATTGTTGATGTACGATTTTTATAGAAATAATGAAAACTAAATTTAATTTTCACAAATTTCATATTATCATAATTCTGACCACAACCGCTTGTCAACAGTTACGGATCGGCACAGTCAAGGTGAGATAATGAACTTAAAATAAAATTTGTATAGCACAAATTATGATTGCCAAAATATTTGATGGACTGACAACAAGAAAAACCCATAATTAGCTAAACGTTGAATGGGGCCCAACAAATTAACGAGAATTGAGCGAGCTCCGTAACTAATACCAATATGCTCCATATGCTCCAACGTATCGCACTGTCGCCAGGCATAACATCAACCCCAATAATCAAAAGCATTCCATTTGAATTCGACTCTCTGCAGTGATCGACACGATACGTCCGGATCACGACCGTGGCGAATGAAAAAGTCCAAATCTAAACCAATAATAAAGTTAAATCGATAATTGAGGTCAAGCAAAAGGTATTTTTGGGGATGATAATATATACAAAATATTATTGGGTATTTGGCGAGCATACGTGATCGTTTAACTGTAAATTAAATATAATTTACCAATAAGTATAATTACAATACGTTGTTTTGTTTTGTTCCTTTGCTTCGTTTTTGCTCTGTGCAAATCTTGTATTCAATGCAGCTTTAGATCCAGATTTAGCTGATCCCTAAGCCACGCCACGCCAGACGCATAAATCATCAACCAAACATTTTTGAATCGATAACTGTTTAAGTCTGATCCTTTTACCGTGAGATCGTTTGCCGATTTGTTCGTCTGTCTAAACGCGCCAACCATTTAATATTGGTATTGTGGCTTATTTGATTGATTGCGGCTTTTTTCAGAGTCAAAATTTAATTAAACTCTTCAAGCAATGGCTTACCGGCGCTCTAACATAAGTTATAAAAAAATAAATTTAATACTCGACGTAAATTGGGCCTTAATTTCAAAAGTTATTGTGATTTCTGCATTAAACAATTTGAATACCGAAACTAGATATTATATTGATTTGTTGTTGATTTATATATCTTTACCTTTTGCCTGTTGGGAATATTTGTAATGTGCTTCCATTTCTTATCATTCGCATGAAAGCGTTAATCAGACATTTTTATTACTGGCTATTCTATTAATCATTCCGGAATAAGTCGATTCAAAATGTTTTTTAACAGTATTGATTTGCAACTACTAGTGTAAAAAAAAATGGTTTTTTCCTTGTATTACAATATCTCTGAGAGTAGCTCGGCATAAATCCCGCACCGTGGATTAAACTAGGTAATTGAAAAATTATAGTAAGGCACAAATTTTTGGGAAACCTTGAAGGCCACGCTTTAGAGACACAATTAATCAAATTGTATCATTTATTTATAGATCTGTAGAAGTTTCCTTTGGGATTTAAAAATCAAAGCCCTAGCTTGCGAATGAACAAATAAAAAATTGTTATGATTTGTTGCCTAAAATACCTAATTTGGCATTCATAAACATTTTCCTTGCACAGCATGATATCGATTTCAAGAAAAATGATAGGACGTGCTGACGTCCTTTCTTCCTGTGCGAATGTCAATATTAATTAATATTAATTACAATACAGTTTTTATGGTCAACATCAGCCAAGCATTAAGAAAGAAATGATATGCTAAGGATATCGTTTTATATCAAATCTGTCAAGTGTACGACAGAGCTGAATTTTTTAGGTACAAAGCGAAATTATTCAAACAGTTCATGTGGGATTTCTTTGTTATTTCTTTAGACTGGTTAGACATCAGCTCAATTACTTTTTAAACAGCCTTTGCCCAAATCTACAGATTCCAATCCTGAAAAAAAGGTAAATATCAACTACTATATGAGTCTAAAAACAATTGTATTAGCATCTCCCGCCCAATATAATAATAATAAGACAAAACACAAATAAAAGTCAAATATATGTTTAATACTTTTGCAATAATAATTTATTTTGTATTACTTTTAAATTTTTTTGTTAGAGTTACTATTCTCATGTTGCTGATTTTTGTATTTTTTCGTATTATTTTAATAATATTATTGTAATAACTTATAAATTTATGCAGCAAACGGCAATGTCGCACAATAAGTTAACACTATTGTTTCAATGTATTATGTTTTAAATATTACGTTTAGTGACTATTGTGACTATTGTTAATATAATGTTTTTATTTTTAGTATATATAATAGCATATGAAGCGTTAAAATAAATATTTAATGTCGGGTTTATAACACATTTTTCCATCAGCGCAATATTTATTTCTAATAATCTTTATTTATTCCTTCTCTTGCATTTACTGCATATATTTATTTACTACATATATATAATGGGTAAGCATGTGAAATACTTTGTGTTTATTTTTTTAAAATTAGTATAGATTAATGCGCTTTTAAGATAATAAATAAATTAAAACATCGTAACATTAACCCCCAGCTAACTCACGCCAATACCAATAATTAAATAACTATTTCAAACACTATAAAGCGTTTTTTAAAATGGTAGCCCTCTTGAATCCATACATAATTACATATAATAAATCAAATATAATGCTTTATGCTTTATGCTTTTTGCTTTATTAAAATGTGTGGCATGAATTCCAATGCTAATTATACCAACTAGTGGAAGCTAAAAATGTCAGCCTAGCACTAGTATTAAAACCCTTTATGCCTATGTACAAAATGCTAGAGCTAGAGCATCCGACTGGGTTTTATCAAAGCTTAATATGTTGGTATCGGAAGTATTTTAATTTGCTATGTAAAAATATGTAGAAAATAGCCGCTCAAGACTTTGTGACGATTTTTGCACAAACTCTTTCGACATTAAAAATTTCATTCCATTCTTGAGATTTATGTACATAAGATTGCTGTGATAATGGGATTCGGCATTTTGGTCCGATCACATGCCGCCACCTGGATTGCACTGTGAGATCAAATATCCTTGTAGCCTTTGGCAACAACTGGCCGCATGGGAGATTAGTTAGCACTCCCAAAGAGCACGGAGTTCTTGTAATAGGCCGTTGGTCGTTCCGACAACGGACTTTTAACATCGCGCTCAGCATTCGCTGCACGTGTCTTACGCTCCATTTCCAGCTCCTGTGCAAGAGACTCTTTAAAATAAAAGGAAATATGCAATAGAGAGAGATGGAATTATCAATAGGGAGCTCAATACGTATTATGTCAAGGTCTTAACAAATAAACTTTATATTTTTAAATAATTTTAAATGCGATAAATTTCTCGACAGCTTAGTCCACTTCTACGATTTTAATTACCTTTTTCATAGATTTTATTTTTTACTTAAGTTAACATTTTTATTTTCTACGTTAATAGGCAACCTATGAATTTTGAAGGCTTGTTTGCGTTAAATATAGTAATTTTTATAAAATTCGAAATAAATTATCTTGCATTTGTGCATAAACTATTTATATATCTGTAATTTCGTATAAAAACAAATTTTCCACTAAGTGAAAATATTTCGCTTCGAATTTCACTGAATACATATTTTAAGAACGCACATATTTATGAATATAAAATTTGTAATGTTTTAACTTACCAGAATAATTTTGCCAAAATGCTCCAGTGGCCATCAGATCAATACCCGGATAGCTCCAAGTAGTTTTTCCGTTTCCTGTAGCTGCAGCAACAGCGGCTGCTGCTAAGCTTCCTTCTCCAGCGTTACTAACGGAAGAAGCAACGGGTGGTTGGTCCTCGCGATCACGGCTAGAGCAGCGTGCTTCATTTTCTCGAACTCCGCTGCTACTTTGTTGGCGCTCCATAGAGCCTTCGTGGTCGGAGTGTGGTTCGCGCTTAAAGTGGGTGGGAGGATCCAACTGTGTGGCGGCTGGCGGCTGAACCGTTTGACTGGTCACATCACATGAAGAGCTTAAAGATTTCTCAGACTTATCACTGCCGCCCCGACTGCCGCAGTCAGTATCTATGAAGTAACGAATGAAACAGAGGGCTCTGTGTTGGTTATCAAAGCGTTGGTGGGCAAGTTGAGATGTTGTTAGCCATGCTTGTGCCTATGCTTTTCCTTGAGTACTTACCTTTGAGAGGTTCTACACCTTCGCTGCTAATATTACTGCATTTGTCAGCCGTGCTACCTGCACAGAGCTCTGCCTCGCTGCAGGTGACGTTGTTAGAATTTGAATTTGTGTTGCCTTTACTGCTCTCTTCGCCCAGCTGTTGTTGGTATCTAATACGAATCTTGCGCTCGCGTCTAAATCGTTTTTGGTAGAGCACTGTTAAATGACAAAAGACCGTATTCATTATGCCATAAGTTTCTTAAATTAGTAGAACATTTTGGGGACATTTCTACATGCGCACGTATCCAAAATCTTAAGTGTCCAACAAATGTGTCTCTTAGGTTTGGTAACAATAGTTCTTAAGCCTTAATATATATCCTCGAAAAAGTAAACCATTATATCGATAACAACCAAACGGAAAAAGTTGTCAAAATCTTTTAACACACTCAATGCATACAGACAGAGGGACAGAGGGACGGACGGCTCTATCGACTTGGCTGTTGATTCTGATTAAGAATGTATATACTTTAATGGGTCTGCCCCATTCTACCTTTTATGATATATATAAAAGGATATCCCCTAATAAAGCCGTTACGAATGGGCTAAGATATAAAAAATTACAGTCGAAAGAATTGACTATAGAACTTATTAACTTTGCTATCCCAAACCAAGAATTGACTATAGAACTTATTAACTTTGCTATCCCAATCGATTTATCCTCAACTGCTCATCCGCCCCCGAGGGTGTGGCAGTAATCGGACTTACTAATTCGGACGACTCTGCAACTGGCATTTATGCTCATATTGCAATAGCCATTTTCTAGAATGTCCGACAACTTATAGATATTTATCGCTTGCCAATCATTAAGGGAAATTAGGTCCGTGCGTGGTAAAATCAGAAACCAAAGCAACAACAAAGTACAAGTACAAGCTCCAACATATTATCAAGTATGAAGTTTAATTGATCGCAGAGCATCAACAACTGTAACATTATGTACAAACGGACATGAATGCATTTGCTTAATTCATCTTCACCAAAGGAGTATTTATAAATCAGGCGGACACACATTACCTCAAAACTATTTTACCCATTATACCCACCAGTCCTATTTTAAAGCAGAAACACGTATAAATTTAAAATGTTTGAACTATGCATTTATAAATAAGTGAAGGCTAGCGTAAATGTCAGACTTAATAATTTGAAATAGGCGAGTAATATAGCATTATATATAGTTAATGTAGCATTACGATTGAAGCTGTAAAGCCTGAACCGAAATTTGGGCGTTTGAAACCCGATCGAAATTTGTACTTTGCCGTACTATTACTTTGTATGCGAATTAATTTACAATTACCAAATAGAAATGCGTTCATTAATATTGTTTGATCCTTGGATGTCTCACACTTGTGTTCTCCAAACACAAGATATTGAATCATGATATTTAATGGCCCCCATTGTAATTGGCGGAATGGTTTCTTGTTTCAAAACTTTATTACATGTAAGAAACCAATTTTTCAGTCCACGTTGGCGCATTACCAACTCACCCTTAACTTTTGTTCGAAACACTCAACCACACAGTTTGACAACCCTTTTAGTCTTTTCGAGTCATCATAAACATAATAACAACCAATTAAAAGATTTTTGTGTATGCGTCAAATCAAACTTTTGTCTGTAACCAAAAGCAACTCAAATTCCAAGCTCACTGCCTCACTGCCTCACTGCCTCACTGCCTCGAATCCCACACTATTTTCAGACTTCTTGGTCTAATGACGTGGCGTCGTCGTAGCGTCGACGTTACGTCGAAGTTGCTACTTTCTGCCAATCGTTCGAGTGTAACTAAATAATGAAATGATATTAAATTCATTTGAATTGTGATTTCTCTTGAAAAGGTCCCGGTACAGCAAAGAACGAAACCGAACGGCAGCTTTCGATTTAAAACCTATTTAAGTCCGGCTACAACAAGAACGACCACCAGAGCGCTGACAGAGACACACGAGAAGTGGGGAAGAGTAGGCAGTCGACATATCAGGTGTCATTGTCATTTGAGTCAGCTTATATTAAGCGCACACGATTGGAGTTGGCAGAGGCCATTTGGATGCTGAAATGGTTGGAACGGCTCGCGGAAAATATGGTTCCATTTGAAAAGGGATTGGTGCTTGTCAAATATCTGGATACAATTTATACAAGGTTAGAAACAAGCAGTAACTGGTCTTTTGTATAAGTAAATATATAAATTAGTGTTTGCCCTGATCGATTAATTGATTATTTTCACATTCAATATCGAAATGAGTATACAAGTTTTCGCAGAGAGTTTTGGCTCATCTCATTCACTTCTGGTAATACCCCCAAAGGCTGTTTTTAGAATGGTAAAAACGGTAGTAAAAATAAGTTTTGAGTGTTTTAAAATGAACATTGCCGATTTTTTGGATACATATTAAGTGAGATACGTAGATATCTATATATATCTATAGATATATTTTAATTGAATTTAACTTAACTTTCACAGGCACGAATCGTAAAATATTACACGCAGATCATTAATTACCAACTTCAGAGATATGACCATTAATAATAAAAAACAAAAACAAAAACAAAAAAAAGAGATTTGGGGTCAAGGAAGATGCCATAATCCTATATATTTCATATTTCTGGAGCTAGATATAGACAACTAACCACATCCTTTAATACAAAAATGTCTCTATTTAGAAAACAAACTATCTGTAAATTAAAAATAATCAATAATTGAATTGAGAAAAGGACCACATTTTCTATTTCCCCGTATTGACAAGTGTTAAAAACCACTGGTTTCTTCTACAACCAGGCATTACATAGTTTACAATATTTTTCAAATTTGTAGCTTACCACGTAATTTACGCTCATCTACAAGTTGCCGTTCCAAGGAATCTTTAACCTCACGTTCTCGTAATACGTCCATTTTGAGTTCGGCTGCGCAAATAAGAAAAAAAAAAACAAGAAAAGGGAAAAGATGTGGAAAATTAAGAAAAGAAACGTATGATTAGTTTCACTTGAATACATCAAGTTGCAATGCAAATTAGAAATAATATGTTTACATTCTTCAACTTACCTTTTTCATAGCTTATCTGGCGTTCCTGTTGCCTGGCATTATCTGCAGCGACTTTGAGGAGACTTTGTATGTTTCGCAACAGAGTTTCCGTAGAACTTGCTGGAACAACTGTATGCGCATCGATGCCCAGAGGACCTAGCGCTAATCCGCCAGCCAGTGCAGCGGCTGCAGTTCCATCAGTAGATGACATCAAAACCTCATTGGGCGTTAATGCTCTACCGCCGGCTGGTGAAGGCCCATTAGCTGCTGTGGCTACAGCTGCGGCACCAGCTGCTCCGTTGGCCACCGCAGCAGCGGCTGCTAGTTGGGAGTAGTTGAGAGCGCGCTGATGCTGCAGTGCAGCGGCTGCAGCTACATCGGCTGTTGGTGATCCATGCTGTCCCACCACGCTTATATGATGTACTTGTCCCTGATGATGGTGGGAAGCGGCTGCGACATGTTGATGCAAATGAGCAGCAGCAGCAGCAGCGGCAGCGGTTGCGGCCGCCGAACCCGTGGATAGATTATCACGCTCCGTGTCACTCAAGTCTAATGAAAGACATACAAAGAAGTCAGAGTCAGTCAGTCAGTCAGTCAGACTTTGTAAACGGTTTTGTTTATCGCGAAGACAAAGTTTACTCACCCTCATCGTCTTTGCCCAAGCACCGTTCATCGACTTCGGATTGGTTCTCATCGCTCAGATTCTCTTCTTCCTCATCGTCCTCAACTCCAATTATGGGACCGCCACCAACGCTGCGGCTGCCTTCGTCCAGGCTGCGCGACCCACGCGGCGATGCCCCTGCTGAAAGACAATCACTGCGCTCGCTGCCGGCGTCACAGTTGCTACCACCATGATCGGTGTTCCCGCCGGACTTGCTTAGATTCAAAACTGGACTTTGGCGCGTGGGAGAGCCTGAGGGAAACGCAAAGGAAGCAACTTATCAGCACTCTCCTCTACAGTCACTGCCTTTCTATACGACTTACAATTGCGCGAGCTAAGATCCCTAGGCTTTAAGTCCCGCTCGTTCAAAACACTCCCGCACCGATCGACTCCAGCGGCGCAAATAGCCTGCTGTCTTTCATCCGTGCGTTCTTCCCGCAAACGCTCTAAGTGCTTTACTATATCCTCGTAGGCGGCACGGCAATTTTCCCAAATTCCAGACCGTGCTAATGCATCCATATTGGCTGCCGACATACCAGCATTTTGTGCAGCCGCCTTTAACATTTGACTTTCGGGACGAGCATGGAGTCCGTGCGGAGGCATGCCAGGCGACATTAACGCCGCAGCGCCAGGATGATGAGCATTAATTTGCATAAAGGCCATGTGGTTAATAGGTGGAGGGTTATAGCCGTTGGCCAAAAGCGGCGACTTTTCCATTCGGTTTATATCTGCAATATATAAATGCGCGTGCAAATATATATTAATGCTCGTATTTTTTAATTAATTTTAAGAACGCCCTCCATTTTTAGAGTGGAACTAAATACTTTTGTTTATACTTTATCGGGACAGCTTGCTGTTGGTTGCTCTCTTGCACTGCTGAGTATTATAATCGCACAACCAAAGTAATTAGCAAAGTCAAAACAAAAATAACTTCTGGATTACCAAAGTAATCATTCAAAGTGCACATAAAGTAATTTCCTAAACTAAACTAGAATTCATATTATACATTACTTGGTATTTATGATGTCCGATATTGCAATATATAATTTACACTAATGAAAGAGTTTGAAACTAAAGGTATGAAAAGCAATAACGAATACTACAACAGCATTGCGAAAATGTTAACTGTATATTCTATATATCATAATTATTAGTATACTTAACACATTTAGTAAAAACAGTTAATTCGAAAAGGAAAGGTAATACTCAGACCACCAAGGACAACATTTGAACAGAATTACTTTATTTCTGAGCTTAGCGATTGGTAATTAGAAATGGAAAACAGAGAGTTCTTTAAAAGCTTTAAACGCTTAAATACAACCAAGTAACAAATCTGTAGAATAGTGCTATATCACTCAAAAATCAACGCCCCATAATCCACTCAGTAATTCTCAGCTGCTTTGTAGGGATTGAATGACTTGGCAAACATACATTTCCACTTTTCTGTAAAGAGGCGCCGACGGCGCATGGTTCTAAAAAAAAGAGCATGAGATCTTTTTGATATATGTGTCTGATATTGTGCGTTGGCTCAGACACATTAATAAAAGGGGGCGTGGCCAAACTTGTCAGATGCCTCAGAAATTCATAGATGTTCAATATGTAAAAATCAATTAATTGTGAGCGTTACTTCGGCAGGCGAGTATCTTGGAGTACTTATAATAATTACAATGCCAGATACAGAAATAAAATTAAAAAACACAATTCGAAAAGCAACACCAGTCATAAGTCCCAAGTCA
This sequence comes from Drosophila pseudotalamancana, assembly GCA_037075185.1. NCBI lineage: Eukaryota > Metazoa > Arthropoda > Insecta > Diptera > Drosophilidae > Drosophila > Drosophila pseudotalamancana. The sequence goes on from JBAMCK010000442.1 coordinate 12,893, forward strand.
TAAGTTTGTAACTCCTAAATGCGATTTCCTGTACAAATCACATAGTGGCGAGTCGAAACGATTTCGATTTGATTGCTTGCCTTGGACAAATGGGCATTTATCTGAACTTGGAGCTGGGAACTGGGAGTTGGAAACGTGCACAAAGTTGTAGCTAAAACGAAACAATTGTGCATTGTGTATATGTATCCGTTCACCAGGTTATAATCAAGGCATCCACAAATCACAAACATTTTTTGCGATTTCCAATTGGCTGCACGAGTAGTGAAAACGAGTAGTTGAAAAGATCGCCAGAGCCACTTTGTATCGATCTCAAATGATTTTATTACCATTCCAAGTGCGTTTGGCGATTGCCAATCGATTTATTCGCTGGTTGCAAATCGTGATTATGGCCGTGCCGACGGCCATAACAGATTTAAAATGCGAATGCGAATGCGAATGCGAATGCGCTAAAATTGCCTGGGAATGCAACGACATATTCAAAAACAGCACCTAAAATATATACGCAAGCTTAATGAATTTACTTACCACTAATATGGCCATTCTCATAGGCATAGTCACCGTTGTCCAGACGATGCTTCTTAAGCTGCGGATGCTGTGTCAGGTGCGTGGGAGGCAGCGACAAGCCAACAGGTCCACGTTTAGGTGGTCTACCCGGTCTGGAACTGCGGAATTGCAGAGAGTTACTGTTGGGTTGAAAGCAATGACAATTGGCTTGGTATCAGTATAGAGCAGCTGTAGCACAATAGGCGCACACCAAACGAAGTGGGGTATGGAATTTTATTTATTGCATTGAATTGTGCTACATATTCTTAAAACAAAATAGCTTGAGAGTTTCTAGGCACACTTTAAATTTTACTCTTTAATTGTGATTATTGTTTTATGGCTTATTAATACTTTATAACAATAACAAAACAGCTCGTTAAAAAGAAATGAAGTCTTAGCCTTAAATTTAAAAAAAAATAAAATAGTTGTAATAAAAATTCGGTCAATTAAATTGCATGCTCTAAAATGTTAAACACCAGTAAAACTATTCGTAGTAGCTTTATCGACAAAATTCTACTATTTGTTATTAAAATATTTAAATAACAGTTAAACAAATACTCGAGATACAAACAATTAGTTGCCATAAGCATAAACAAGTTTACACAGCCAACAGTTTTGATAAACAAGTTATTCAGATAAAATACAAATATTAGCTACGTCTGCCGCAAATACTCAGAAACTAGATGCAAATAGAGACAGAATCTCAACTATCTTGAAAACAAATAAACGCAACCGCAGCTAACAACAATTAAAAATTACCTAAATTAAAAAAGTACTCCCGCTTGATGTTTACTTGTGGCAAACAGCACAAGAAATAAACTCAGGTAGCAATGTGTGCAGAGATTGAACCATTTTTAATTGTGCGTGGGTCCAGATGCTCCCTGATAGAGTTGCACTCATAAAACAATTGCAAATATTTACAGTTATATCAACAATAAATATCAATATTTGGATGTAAGCTCCGACTCGAAGCTTAATTGTGTGGTAGTAAGACACATACCAATTGTAGACTTGGCCCTGTGGGTCATGTAAAAAAGACAGCAGCCAGTCCGAGCCGCAAAATGGAATCGTGGCTAAAAAATCAAAAGCTTACACGTCATCTAGCGAAAGTGTTTTTGGGGCTAATCGGATTCGGTAGCCCTCTATGACGTGCAAAACATGCAACCCATCTGGATGTGTCAGTCAAGTTAATGAATTTATTAAAACTAAGAGAACGACACAACTCGAGCAAACAACATCTACAAGCAACACTTTTGGGATGTTGTAAACAGGGCACGGATAAGAAGGCGTCGCATACTTCTTGCATTGGAAAAGTTCTTACGGGCAACTGTCTCGCGAGATTGAAAAGAGTATATATTTGTTTTGATTGAGCTAGCCAGAAATTAGTTATCCTCGGAATTCGTCGTTCTTATACTTTATGGATAAGACTGTTAATAAACATTTTAAAATTATTTTTCTGCAAATAGCCATATATGGAAATTAGACAGATACTAAAATGATTGAGTTTTGATCTTTTCTATGACTATGATTTACATAAATAGTTTATGTTTCACCATTTCGATAAAGATTCGATTTGACGCAAATTAGTACAGTAACATCAAAATGTGTCATGACAGACTGACAGGCAGTAGATTCAGATCAAAATATAAAAATTTGTTTTGCTGTCAGTTTAAACTCAAGATCAGACATTTTTTGATCATTCACTTGACTGCGGGCTTAGCTCAATTTAACTGCGGCGACTCACATAAAATAAAACATCCATACACGTATGTAAAACCAAAAAAAAAAAAAAAAAAACAAAGATCTAGGCAGGAGGAAACAACAAAACATGCTGTGCATGATGCAAACAGGTTCGAAGTTGCTACTTATAACTTCAGAAATTTGCTCTGAGGGCGTTTAGCTGCCACAGCGAACCAGTTTGCAGCTGTAGTCCACCGAGAGAATTTCAATAATCAAGGGATAGCCGATCTGTTGAACATTGAAGTGCGGCACTTGCCGTTGAACTGATCGAGTCCTTGCTCGAATGCAGCACCGACAAAAAACTCCACTAAATGTGGAAGTTGGCAAGTTATTCGCAACAGAAGCATAGCTGCAGTTGCAATTGCCTAAAATGCTGGGCGTCTCCAACATTTGTCAGAGTTTTCACGGGGGGAACTCAGCCAGAGATTTCACACAACTTGCTTGCATGCTTAACCCACTGCCTGGGGACCAGTTGTATTGCTGGGGTACAGCTGCATTTGTCGTTTTCGAATTGGAGAATCAATTAAATTTATTGCGCCGTTGCCACCTCACATTCGAGCATTCGACCATTCGAGCATTTGATTGCAGTTAAACAAATGCAATGTGGCGGCCAGCAATCAATTAAATGCCAACGAAATTTCCATACTTCAATTATGCGATGCTAACTACGGCTTTAATTAAATCCAGCACTAAAATTGATTTTTTAAACTCGATTGTATCTGGATTGTGTTTTATCGCACACTTACTTTCTCAGAAGAAGCCCTTTGGACCTTTGAAGTTAACTCATATTTCTTCATTGATGATAGTTCATGCTTGTAACGCAACAATAGCAATAAGTTTCCATTCTCCTTTTCAACTAGAAATTCATAGTAAATCGACATGCAAATGAACAAATGACACGGTATTCACATACAATGAGCCTCTTAGAGTGCATACAGAACAGGGGGAGATACACAGTAATAATTGCGGACTTAAATTCAGCGAATTGTGGACAGGAGGGAATAAAAAGGGTAGTATAAACAAAACGTACTAGATGTGCTTATATTACCAATTCTATTACCATCGACATACACAGAAGGTAATACAGATAAGGAAGGCAGGGTAAAACTTATTTACAGTTGAAGATAACAAAGGCCTTTGTTGCAATATGTTCACTATTAATTCTCCAAATCAATCTAATCATTTTTATTTACACACAGGGCGATACTGTCACCTTTAAGCTCATAGCACCTGAAAAGTGCAGCTATTTTGTGGTCCTCCTAATTTGAATTGTAACTGAGAAAATAAATAGTTCAAGCAACTAGCTCTAATTAGGGATTTCGACTGCCAACTTCAACTAGGCTTGCCTACATCTTTGTGTCCGTCTCTCACAGTCGAGCGAGTACGCGTACCTGGAGCCCAGTCGCTTTTCTTGTTTCTGTTGATGATTTTTGTTGACTTCAATTTTCAATTGGCGTGCTAATAACTCATTTAGTTCGCATACTGAATTACAAGCATGCTACGTCGTCGGGTGTCGTGTTTTCTTACAAACTGCTTAGCTCGCAGCTATTCAGACATTCACTGAACCTTCGCCGTACGCTACTATACAATGTATACCCGTCAGTCGAGTCGCCCGCTTGCAAATGATGCTAAGAGAATATTAGCCGCATTTTCCATCTTTTTTTGGTGGCGTTGTAATTATTTATTATAAAAATAAATTGATCTATTGTTGCTTCATTTATACCAACAACAATGTTGCTTTTGTTTTTATTTTTTTATTTTTTTTTTGTTACACTCAATTAAGTTGCATTTGAGAAATGCAAATCGCAATCATCAACTACCGTAGTCTGAAACTCACATCTGTAAAACTGACAGCGAAACGGGATGGATTTCAAATACAATTTATAAAAATATGTATTTTGTATTCTCTGTGCCTATAGCAAATAGCTAAAAACGGTATGTTTAAGTAAAGCCAAATAACTTTTAAACTTATTTCAACCAACGCCAACAAAATTGACAGCAGTACATAATCAAATTTATATGCATATACATATATAGAGCACCTAAGGTAATTAAAACATTATTATTTATTTCTCACATAAAAACAAAACAACTAAACAACTAAACAACTAAACACAATATTGTTGCCATCGTTTAATTTACATAGTCGGTCTATTGTCCTCCTACGTACACAGAATGAATTGAGTCAAAAGGAGTGGCCACCAACTCAGGTTTAACACATTGCATTGGTGCCCAAGTTGATGTCACCCCACCTCAAGTCACTTTGTGGATGCCGCGCGACTCTAAACGGCATTTTGGTCAATGTGGCGGGCAAGAGACAGATAACCGTCATATGAGATCAAATTCAATTTGCCGGAGCATTTGAAAATCAATCGGTTGAAAGAATTGACAAACGAACTGATGGACTCACAACTGAATGACTATCTGACGGGGTAAATGAATTCATTTCCGGGACGCTTGTTTCCGTATAAATATCTTATATGCAATCGTTTCAGGACAAAAATCGAGAATTATGTTTCAGAGGAGCAGGTTTAAAATAAATGTAATACAAAATAGTCCCTATTAACAGGCAAACAAATATAATAAAAAATATTGCAAAATAACAAAAACGGATGAGCTCAAGAGTATTTTAGAGTGAAAAACAAATAAATCTCCAAAATATTGTGTTATTAAAATTTGAATGGGACATTATAAAATATTAAGTAAGCCTTAGGCTTAACTTTGTTCAAAGTGAGAAACTATTTCGCAACTTGAACCACATCTGTTCATATTGTTGGTCAACGCATTATCCTTATTAAAATACATTTACACGCTCTATTTATTTAATTTTAGGGTCCTATAACTTCCGCCCATCAGACGCGGGCTCGGCCCATTTCCGCATTACGTAATTAATTTAATAACAATTTTTTTCGCTCTAAAAACTCTCAAGTGCACACAGAACGCACATCTCATGTACGATTGATTTCGATTTCAACAGATTGCTATAGTTTTTATTATACTTGTGTGTTTACCTCTCTGGCGGCTTGATCGATAGGCATCTGCAATTAAAAAGAGAAGAACAAGAGACAAGTGAAGTATCGTACTATAAAAAAACAATTGTAAAACGTATTGTGTGAGCTTCGACTAAAAAATAAAAACAAACAGAAACGTAAAATAAAAAACTTCGGAATTATGTTTCATTTATGTACACATAGCGGGCAAGCGGGTGTGAAAATGCACACGCCTTTACCCTTGGCAGACCCGTGCAAGCAGGAACAACTACATTTTATAATTACCCTGGCTCACAGGGAATAAACGCAATGGGGTGCAACTTGTCCCAGCCTTGTTCCCGTTCCCGTTCCCGTACCCGTTCCCGTTCCCGGTGCCGTTGCCAGCTCAAGAGCCCGCCGGCCGGGCTCTAAAAACTGCCAACTGCCAACTGCCAACTGCCTTTAGCGGTTTTAAACTCACATTTTAGCTTTACCCTTTTTGGTCAGTTTGTGAACTCAGCCCGTTTGTTGGGCGAGTGTTTTATTTTTGGCCTCTGTCAGCGCCCAATTCTCTACTTGTTTCAATTTTACGCAAGTCTTTCAAGCTAATAATAGGTTTAACCGCATTTTTAACTGTTCTTCAATTGGTTGAGCGCACTCTGGCCTGAGACCCAGCCCTTGGAAATTGGTTCAGCGCATGTGCACTTTGGAGCACTGTTTCCATAATTAACTATATTGTTTTTCATTGCATTTCTGTGGCTAGTGGTTTTGGCGATTCCCGTGGTTTCTTGTCTGACGCAGGAGGACAGACGAATAGTTGGGTGAAACCGAAGAACTGTCCAATTAACATATATATATATATATATATTTTTTTTTTTTATGATGTCCTTTTATGTGTATGCAAAACACAAAAATTCATTCAATTAACTTATGTTACAATGAGAAATAACTTGAAATAGTTCCAAAATGCTTGCCTAGCATTGGCTACGTTTCGTTCGGGAGATCGGCCAGAGTAATTTATCTGATTCCCCAAACGTAATAAAAGTCCCAGATTTAGATACTGTTAGCAACTCGCACATATGACGATATGATGATATGATGATATGATATGATATGGTACGAGGGCATGCATATAGTAACTGGGTTAAGGCAATGTTTTGTTCTTGCTGTTGTTTAAAATCGAACGGAAATGCTTTGACAGGGCACCGCACGCGTCCAATGTATTTCTGTGTAATAATATAACAACGGGAGAAACTGTTCGCAAACTATTGTTAGAATCGTTCACAAATTTACGCAACTACGATGTGCGCCGTTACTTAACAATTGGCTGCAAAAGTGCAACTTGTGCTGTCAGTCGGGCATTGAGTTTCGTTTGGAAGGGCGGGGCTGCAGTACCGTTTGCATTGCGTATTTCCGCCAAATGTCATCAGAAAAAAAGTTTCTTGATTAGTTGAGCAAGGCGGTGCCCCAAAATCAATCGATATCGATATACAAATTTAAAACTATTTGCATAGTAAATGCGTTCCTTGATCCCTCCACTAATGGAAAGTATGTAAGCAGTGGATGGTGAGAAGATGGAGAGATGGAGAGATGGAGAGATGGAGGGCAAAGGGTTGACGAGCTGCTAGGAGTGTGGACTGATTGTCTCACGCAACGTGCTACCGAAAGTTAACAGGAAATAAGAAAAACGTAAGAACTGCAGTACAGTATTCGCATTCGCATTCGCATTCGCATTCGCATTCGTATTCGTATTCCTATTCGTACCTGGCAGTCGTGCAGTCTCTGTAGAGCACATCGAAGTCCTTACAGCTGAGCAGCTTGCAGCGATTGACGCCAGGTTGAATAGCGCCCAATCCACGCAGTATGCGCACCTGCTCCACATTGCATACCAGAGGCACAATGTCCAGTCGCTTCAGCTTTGTATATACCGTGTGCAGGCCACCAACTAGGTGTTTCAGGAACAGCTCAAAAGCCTGTGGCAGGCACAACATTGTTTCATTGCTGATAATAAAGGCGGCTACTTTTTGACCGCGATACTCCACCAGTTTACACTCATTGGCACTGGGATCCGAGGTCGAGATGGGCGGCGGCGAGTTGTATGAACGAGGTGGCACATGATGATGTGCGGCGGCCATCAGCTCTAGCGGCGACGCATGATGCATCATTTGAAGTGAATTAAGGAGACCCAGCGAATGCGGCGGCAAACCGTGCGGCATGCGTGGTGCCAATCCAGTGTTTAGCGCTCCAGCGACATGCGGCGGCGGACTTAGCTGATGATGTTGCTGCTGCTGCTGTTGCTGCTGCTGCTGCTGTTGTGCCATTTGCGCCATCATCGAATGATTTAGAGAACTCACTGGGCTCACAGCGCTACCATGGCGAGTTGGACTGCTTGCTGGAGAGCAGCTGGATCCGCGTCCGTTGCCCGTGTGAGAGCTGCGTCCATTTGGCCGTTCGTCTCCAGCTCCACGCGAGCTGTTGCTGCCGTCGCGACAACCATTCTGTTGCTGAAGCTGTTGCTGTTGTTGTTGCTGCTGTTGCTGTTGCTGCTGGGCTGCTGCTGCGGCGGCGGCTGCCGCTGCCGCTTGTTGTTGCTGCTGGTGATGCATCAGCATCGCTGTCGTGTTCATGTTGTTGCTGACCAGAAGCTTGTGGGCACTAATGCTGCAGTTGCTGTAGCTGCTTTGATTATTGTGATTGTTATTGTTATTGATTGCTGTTGTATTGTTGTTATTCATTGACCGTTCATCGGCTTGTTGTTGCTCACTGTATTCACTTGTCACGGATTGGCTATTGATATTGACAGAATCCATGCTTCGTCATTGGTTAACAAATTTTTGAAGTGCGATTTGTCCGTTTAAAAATTATTTTTTTAAGCCGTGAGTTAACCTATGTTTGAGCTCACTAAAAAACTATAAACACGTAATTTTATTAATGATAATTTAATTCGTTTTTAATTATGTTTAAAAGCTTAGACGTCACAAAGAATTCAAAACGGTTTTTTCTATCATTTAAATATGATGATTAAAAAATGATAGAATTAATATACATGAAAAATATATTCATATTACATTCTCAAGAATATCTTCAATATTTTGGTACTTTGTGCGCCTAAAATTAATGAAAATGCGATATTTCATTATTTTAATTAGTTCTGAAAAATAATTTAAAGACATATTGTAAGAAATTAAAATCTATTTAAGGGCTTTGCTACAATTTCAGTGAAAACTAATTCATCTTATGATAAAATACGACTTTATAAACTTATTTTGTGTTTTGTTTCTTGGTCTCAGACTAAACCTTATTCAAAATTATTCATGAAATTCAATCATCCTAAATTATATAAATTTCATTATAAAAATGTTTCGAAAGACAATATTAGCTTTTCTAAAAATATGTATCAGGTTTCGGGCGTAGCCAAAGTTTTTAACCTTATTTGAAATTTACCTCTTTAATAATATTTTAGAATTGTACTTTAAAATATTCGAACACTAGCTGCTTTTTGCATTTATTAAATTGATATATTATTTAAAATCCCAAACTATTTTTGGGAAAAGTTTTATCAATGCCTAAGAAAATTCTTTCTTAATCTGTTCACAAATCAGAGTGCAAAACATCACCGACTCAGCAAAATGCCAATTAGGCGAGGGAGAGGACGTAACCGTTACTCGATACCGTACCGACGGCGCGTCACTGTGATTTTGGGGCCATTTGCAGCGGCTGAGGCCACGAGCAGCACACGAGAGGACTACGACGACAACTGAGACTGCAAGAAATCAACGAAACGAATTGCATTCGAAAGGGAATCGTCACTCACTCGCACAACCTCCCACACACAAAGACACATTAATTGGTAAGCCCGCTGTTACGCGATAGAGAGAGAGCGCACACACACGAATCAAATGTTTTTTTTTATACACCCACACCACGAGCCGCTGACGCTCCGTTATGTACCGAGGTTCATTTTCGTTCACGATGCCGCGAGAGTCGAAAATGGAAATGCGCGCGCAAAACTTTTATTGCATTACCTTTGCTTACGAATGACAAATTCGTAATGAAAGGCGAGCCAAATGTGTTTCGTTTCGTTGCCAGTTTCCAGTGTTCAAACCAAGCCTCGGCGTCCGCAGCGCCAGCAGTAGTGGCTGCAGCCCCATCTACAATACATACACATGTATACAATCAGATATGTGTATGCGCGCCTGAGTGTGCGTGTGTGTATCTGCGATTGTGCAAACCCCGAAACGATATGTATACGAATGCGTTGCTGTTTCAATTGAACACCAATACAAACAAAAAGTGGGAGTGGTATATAATAGTTACGTCGGACTGTGTATGTCTCTGAAGTTGTCTGGCTTTGTGCGCTTGTGTTAGCATCCCCGAAAACACAATGACAAACGTAATAAAATACAAACAAAAACAAACACAAATGAAATGAAACACAGAAGCTGAAAAGACAGAATGAGAACGATGGCTGAGACGGAAGAAAATTAGCAGCAGCACGCACACAGATGCATAAATGTATATACATATACTGACAGTGCTCTCTCACTTATACTTGGCTAAAAACATCACTGACGTTGACGCTGCTGTCGCCGCCCTACACAATACGGTAACATTCGTTTTATTTATTTTTCCATTTCGTTTGTTAGCTTGGCGTTTTTTGATTGCGACGATTTCATTTCATTTGTGTTTCAGTTTCATTTCGTTTCAGGCAACAGAGCACATTTTCTTTCTTTCTCTCTCCCTTTCTCTCTCTCTATATATTTCTCTCTCTTTCTCGCTTGTTCTCAGTGTACTGTGTGCACCGCACTCGCTTACACATCTCGCACATACAACGTGCACACAGAGCAGGTGGCCTGCAACCAATAAACATGAGGGAGCGTGAGCTACACATTTACATATTTGCATTGTGTGTGTATGGTTGAGAGTGAGTGCTGCCCAGTAGCGCGCACTCACTCACTCCAATGGCCGCCGTCGGTTATATAAACAAATGACAATTGTTTTGCATTTCTGTTCGTTGGGTGCTTTTTTCATTTCTTTATGTCAGAGTAAATTAAAATAAATGCATTGCATTTGCAAAAAACTTCGTGCACTCCCGACGTTGAATTTCGATCTCGACTCCGACTTGGTTGCAGGTTGTGCGCAGCTGCTTAGCGAACGCTTTTGCTTTATTTTTGTTAGATATACCGCTCATTTTCTTATTGGAAAAGCATTTTAATTTCAATTAAAAAGTAAATGACAAAGTTTTTCGTCTCCCGTTGAACCTACACACAATTTCCATTACCCTATTCTTATTTAACTCAACTTTCGGGTGTGGAAGCGAGACAGCTGCTGTTGCTCGGGATGATGTCCATCTCATATATTCACCGTTTTTTATGCTATTTGTGGGTTTGTCAACCGTTTCCCTTTTCGTTTCTCATTCGTTTCACTTTTTCCATTTCGTCTTCGTCGTCGCATTTATATTACTTGCAATTTTTTTGCTTCGATTCTGAACAGTTTGACAAGTCTACTTCCGTCCCGCTTACACTCGTTTGCGTTTTAAACTTGCACTATGTGCGAGTGTGGAACTGGCAGGAGTTGGAGTCTTGAAGTACGAATGTTAGACTTTTGGGGCTGGCCTGGGGCGCTTATACTTATAATAAAATACCAAATACTTGTCGTTGTCGCACCTTTTTGGCATCTTTTGATATTTACATACACATTTATATGTATTTCGTATGAACGTAGCCTATGTACATATGAATGTATGTATATACTATGCTACTGTGCGAGCGTATTGGAGTATTGGAGTATTGGAGTATATAGAAATGTATGTGTAAATTTGGCGTTAATGCGGTGAGTTTTCTTCTCTTTTATTCTATTATTTGTTCCCAGTGGTTGCCGATGGCGATTCTTTCTGTTATGTGTTTGTGTATCTTATTCAATTTCAGATGGCGCCACCAATCGGAAATCGTGCTCTTCTCATTGCCGTATTTTAGAGAAATTTTTTCTTCTCACATTTAAGTATATTTACGTTCGTGTATATATGTATATATACACATACATGAGTATATGTAGATACATATGTATATCCTGTACGAATACAAACAGATTTGTATGCGCACGTATGTATCTATGTATGTATGTATGTACGTTTATGTATTTATGGTAAGCATTATAATTCCACTTATTTCCTCTAGACTGAAATATTTATTTAAAGCGATTATTAGAATTTATTTTTATGAACCTGGCGGGGATAACAGAAAATAAGAAAATAAATTGTAATGCTTGTATATAACAACTTAATTAAAATAATAAATATATTTTATAAAAATATTTTGATTGTACGTTTTACATTATAATATGGATTATTCATATCTTCCCATGCGGTTCGTATAAACTTCATTGTTTTCCCTTTTTTTAAACAATAAACTCTTAACAAAAGTTCGTAGGTCCTTAAAGTTGTATCTTTACAAGGATGTCGGGTGCAAAATGGATTGATCAGCGTAAATCACATTCTCCGAGTTATTAAGTTATTTGAACATAAAATAAAACCAAAGAAGTAATTTCATTCCATCTAATTCAACTCTTAGATTATGCTAACCAAGTCTTCCAATACCTGTGCTAGAAACTTGATCTATACAATTTATATCTTAATTAAGCTCAGACTAAGTTTAAGAATTTTATTTCAGTATTATCTTCTTGATATCCTTGGATCTTTCGGCGAAGATTAAATAAACCTAGTTTCTAGAGTACTATTAGTTATTTGTTATGTTTGCCGGTTTTAGTGTGAAAATTAAAAAAAAGGCAATCAAACAATAGATAGAAAAAATCGTTAATTGCGTAAAGTTTACTTTGTGTATGCTTAAAATATATAATTAAATAGCATTGCCGTCGCATTAACAACAAATAACAATAATAATTGTATTGCTATTGTATATACATAAATTTAAGGTAAGGCATGAGCTGCTTATCCTTGTCTTGAAACATTGTCAGATTATATCATCCACTATATATGCAATCAATGGCTGTTGCTGTTTGCACTCGAGCTCAAAACTCCCAAAATGACATCAACATACCCAATTGTATTACCTTTTAGAAGTATATTAATAGCAATAACGATCACGATTGGGCTTAGCCTTAGCCGTCTTGATCATGCAAATACTAGAGCAATAATAGATTAAAGAGGTTGATGGTTTTCGTCATATAAGCAATTTAGATTCATATGAAAAATATCTCTCAAGTTCCGCAGGATAATTGGAAGGTCGGAGAGATCCTGATGGATACTGTGTAACACCTACACTTGGTTTTGGTTCCAGTTACCTACATATACCAAAGATTCTCCAACATTTTAAACGCACGTAGTCTTAATTGATTCATTATCCTTTATTATTATTATTATTATTATTATTATTATTATTATTACTAGAACAAATTAAACAACTCATATCCTGTTACGAAATGATCGATTTTGCATAAAATACAGTTCGAACAACAATTTGCTAAATGAGTTTCATCAATACCAACCTCGAATCAATAACGTCAGGACATTCTATCTAATTTCTGAACATTCTAATTTCTGAACCTTTTTATTTTAGTTGTCGCTGACCCTGGTCTCATTTTGACAAATGTAGATGTTCCCTTTTTATTTCATTCAGTAGGGTAAATTAAAATATGTTTTTTGAAATTTTTAAAATAATCTCAATACAAATAATATAAAACCAAAAAATAAAAATTACAACATTTAAAAATGGATGCCAAAAGAATGTTCTGAATAGACGATTAAAAATAAAGTATAATAAATGTTTTAAAATGTGCGCCAAAACGATAGCACGAACAGCTCCTTGCTACGAAATTTGCTTAAAAAACTATTGGAAAATATGGTATCCCTATTATTTAAAATAAACAGACTAACGTTAATTTTGCATGTCATATGTAATGGCAAATTGTAAAAAAAAAAAACTTTTTGTCTAATTTGTTTCCTCTATTTGAAATAAAATAAATTGAAAATTGCACTTTGGAAACTACGATCAAAATATAATAAGATCAAATAAGTAAATATAAATTTATAATACTCAACCAAAACAAGTTCTAATATATATATTAAATAAATTTTTAATTAAATTTAAAAAAAAATAATAAGAATATTGAATTATGTTAAATAAAAATGCAATAATTTTCTTTTTGTATACAAAATATGAACCCTTATATTAAAAGAAATTAATAAGAAAATGTGATTTAAATTTAATCGACAAACTTAATCTTGAATTAAAATGTGATAAATTGCATACACCGATACTTAGTCACTATCACCCCTGAAAATATCGCACGCATCGATATAGCATCGATAACAATATTCATTCTTTCATTCATTTCATAAGCACGCTGACGCTGTCTGTCGGGTCTAAATTTTAGGACTAATTTCATAAATTGATAACATGCTTCAATAATATTGTTTTTTTGGCTCGTGCAATAGTCAAGAAACATCACCATTACTAAATATTTCCAATTCTGTGACGAAAATACGGAATTGACTGCAAGCAAGGGGCAAAAACCAAAACAAATTCTTAGAAAAACGAAGTTGCTGGTGCAAAACAAAGAGAAAAAATTGTAAAAACATATATCAAAGGCCATTGAGTTGCCCCGTTTTTGCCGTTGCGGATGGACGTCATAGAAATAAGCGATAGTGAACGCGAGGAAACCTCATCAACCTCTGAAATGGATGTAGACCTGCAAGGATCGCCTGATGTTGAGCAAATTGTGCCCAAAGACGCGGCAACGTAAGTAGCTACCAGCTGTATTCATACTCGCATACATACATGTATATATATATGTATGTATACGCCCTGCCTTATGATACAATAAAAGTCGAATGAGCGTCAAAAGATCTGATTGGAACTATTTGTAAGTGTACTGATGTACATAATTTAGCTCGTAGTACATTTATATAATCGACCAATGTATCTGTGTATGTAAACATGATCTATACAGTTTTTTTTGCAATGTTATCTGTAATTCGAAGAAAAGGATATATATTTGAAATATTTACTTTGAAAGAACCAACCTAATAAACAAAACAACATTTTTGCAGATATTTTTCATTTTAATAAGCCTCTGACCCAATTACTGTGTAGTCAATTACACCCCAGTGTAGCGTACTTTTTTTTCATTGATACATACAAAAATTTACTAACGGCGAAGGTAGAATCCCAACTGCATAACCATCCATACTATAGGCCATCAAAGATTTTCAAGTGCTGGCTGCTTAATTCACATATTCACCAAAAACAAACTCGTTTTTGCTTAAGCTATACATATATACAGTGACCCAATGAAGTAATGGCACACCAGTAACTCCCAAGGTCAAATGAATTGTTTTATTGGACTAACTTCTTAATAAACAAATGAAATATTTTATTTTGGCTTAAGGAACGTCCGACTCCATAAAGTATATAGTATATTCTTGATCAGCATTAACAACCGAGTCGATTAAGGCCTGTCCATCTGTCTGTTTGTCGGTATGTATGATAATCGATCCCAGAATTTATAAAAGTTAACGACTTTAATGATATAATGTAGGTTCTCCTATAGACTGTGTATATCGAGTTTGTTTCGAAAAATCAATAATTCCCTTCGTTTGCTTGTTATCAATAATATGCTTTAGTTTTTCAACCATATCTTGGCCATCCTTAGAACTATAGTCATCTTACTATATATATTCAACTAAAACAGATACTTTTGTTTGGAAAAGCTCGCCTACAGCGTAAATATCGGCGCTACCGGAATTAATGTGTGTTTGTGTGTACGCGCGTTTTACGCTGAGTCACCAATTTTGGCATGTGTTCGATCAACCTGTTTTTCTTGGAATCCATGTATGTCAACAGTGAGACATTAGTGGTACAAGTGCTTCCCAATAACCAAGCATCCATTATTAATATTCCCTTCTGGAAGTACAATATTACCAATTCATTTTCATTTTTAAGAATACTCTGAAAGAAATATATGTATTTGATAATTGCATTAACATGCCCATACATAATAAACAACAAACTTATAGCCACGATCGTTTTTGCAAAGTTTTTGTAAAGAAGAGGCACAGATAGTGCAGCCTTTTATATTAATATGTATAGCCATTAAGTTAGATGTCGAGCACAAATTTAGATTTAACTCTTCTAAACTGTATTCAAAGGAAGCAAAGTCAAAGCAACGAAATGCTAATTTTTTTTCGAGTTCTAAAAAACACAAAGAGGAAAGGTTCAAAGTCTTTTTGGCTAATAGTCGCATTCATTTACATTGCCTTCAATACTAATTCACTGCATACTTACAAAAGAAAGAGCAGCAGAAAAAATGGTTTATTCTTGTACTGGGTATATTTATTTTTTTAAGTAATATACAGAAGCCTCGATACTCTTATCGGCAACTAGCATCCTAAGATTGTCTTACTATATGTGCAGATCAATATAGTTAATAAGTCGAAAACAAGTGCTTAAATTATTTTATGCAATGCGGTAGTTAAGGGTATTTAATCGTCGGCATATCTGAGGTAGGTGTTTTTTTCTTCTTGGATATAATTTTTGTTTCTCTCGCTTTTTGTGGCTACTAGTTCGATGCAGTTGTCTGCCGTAGCAGTGCGTTTCCGTCAGCGTTGTATATATCTTCGCCGTCGCATATGCGGATCGTTGTTTGGTTGCTGGGCGTAATTAATCATCATATATTAACATTTTTGTTACCCACACAGTAGTAGTTAAAAACTCATATAATCTTTCTGATAACTTGTGAAACGCTTGCTGTCACGTTAGGTTTTGACTTTCATGTCTCATACTAAAAACAAAATTTTAGTTTTAATTACTTGTACACAAAAAAAAAAAACCAATAGTTTTCTTACGTGAAAGTGTGTCAAACAGCTGTGAAAAGGAACGTGCGA
Organism: Drosophila pseudotalamancana; assembly: GCA_037075185.1. NCBI lineage: Eukaryota > Metazoa > Arthropoda > Insecta > Diptera > Drosophilidae > Drosophila > Drosophila pseudotalamancana. Next base: position 29,045 of record JBAMCK010000442.1, read on the forward strand.
AGGAAAAGACGAATTTGCCAAGACTACAACAACCATCAACATTTTTAGTTTTATAAAAGGCAGGTGCAAAAAAAAACATTTTCACCAGATCGAAGAAATTAAAAATGTTATAGTAAGTTTATTTTTATTTAGCCCGAATTCTTTTAATTGCATTTTTGAGTGTTTTTATTATGGCATCGATTTTTTTTTTTTTTTTTTTTGACTACTATGATGATGTTGACGTATATATTTGGGAAACAATCAGCTTTTTACTAACCATATGAGTACCTACATAGTTAATAACAAAAATAAAGACTACAAATTTTATAAATATATATGGGAATGTTGTCTAATCATCGATAAGTATATTTAGGTCAAATATATAAACGAAAAATTTGCTGTCAGCAGATGCACTCGAAAACTTTAAGCACTGCTTCATACTTTTATTTATTTTTCTCTTTTTTAATGGGGTGTTTCATTATTTACTGCATTAAATATGGTTACATTCCATTCGTTCCGTCTGATCTGAATTTAGGTTATTTTTTCAAACTCAAGACAAAATACATAATTTATTCCGAATAAATTTGTAACTTTGTTATCAAAGATATTACGAAATGTCAAATGTTCAATAGAGATTCTTAGCTTGCTTTGTTACATTTTTCATATCTTCCACAAGGCAAAAGCAGTTGGTAAAATATATTATATAAGAATTCATTTCACAAGGATAAAGGAGTAGATTGTAAAAATAATTTATAAGCGAATGCAATTCTTTTCATCTTATAATTTATTATAATGCGCTCATGATTAAGAACTGCTTTCTCGCATCAGGTGATCTACAAAATATCGTTTGATTGACAAGCTCTGATGAAGTAAGCGATAGTAATTAAAACTGTGTGTTTTTTACACAAATAAACAATACACAAAACAGATAAATAACATAAAGTAGAGTTATATAACACGCAGTATGAAAGACTTACATAGATCGAGGTACCATCTGAAATTGATAATTACATTTGTAAAGAAATGGTTTGTGAGGAGATTGCTGAAGAGTTTTTTGTTATTAATTTCTCGCATCTGACAGGCATTCTGATTATTTTATTATTTTGTGCCAAAACAAGGTAAACCACATTCAATAGTGAAATGCTAACTCCTCGAGTGATTCATTTCGTCTCTCGACTGACATTTTTTAAATTTGCTAATTATGCTTGCAGTATTGCGGAAGAGAAAAAGAAACTAGGAAACGACCAATATAAGGCTCAAAATTATCAGAATGCGCTTAAATTGTACTCGGACGCCATCTCGCTGTGCCCGGACTCTGCTGCCTACTACGGCAACCGTGCTGCCTGCTATATGATGTTACTTAACTATAACAGCGCCCTAACGGATGCCAGGCACGCCATTCGCATCGATCCCAACTTTGAGAAGGCTTATGTGCGCGTAGCCAAGTGCTGCTTGGCGCTGGGCGACATAATTGGTACCGAGCAAGCCGTCAAGACTGTCGCCGAGCTGGACCCGCAGAGCACGACTCTGAGTAGCGAGCAGCAAGCCGTGCAAAAATTGCGACAACTGGAAAGTACCATACAGAGCAATTACGACACACAAGCTTATCGGAATGTAGTCTTTTATTTGGACAGTGCTCTTAAACTTGCTCCCGCCTGCCTTCGGTAAGTATATCCGATAGTGGATACTAATGTAAGCTCTAACTGACAATTTCCAATGGTAGATATCGCTTGCTTAAGGCTGAGTGTTTGGCATATTTGGGACGATGCGATGAGGCTTTAGACATTGCCGTAGGTGTCATGAAACTGGACACCACTTCCGCTGATGCGATTTATGTTCGTGGGCTTTGCCTATACTATACGGACAATCTGGAAAAATGCATTCTGCACTTTGAACGGGCTTTGCAGTTAGACCCTGATCACCAGAAATCCAAACGAATGCGCAGCAAGTGCAAGCAGCTCAAGGAGATGAAAGAAAACGGTAATATGCTTTTCAAGTCCGGACGCTATCGCGAGGCGCATGTTGTTTACACGGATGCGCTAAAGATTGACGAGCATAACAAGGATATAAATTCCAAGCTACTTTACAATCGTGCACTTGTCAATACGCGAATTGGAGCTCTTCGCGAAGCTGTCGTCGACTGCAATCGCGTTCTTGAGCTCAATGCACAATATTTAAAGGCACTGTTACTGCGCGCCCGCTGCCATAATGATCTCGAAAAGTTTGAGGAGGCTGTAGCCGACTATGAAACGGCTCTGCAGTTGGAAAAGACCCCGGAGGTTAAACGATTACTGCGGGATGCCAAGTTTGCACTAAAGAAGTCGAAGCGTAAGGATTATTACAAGATACTGGGTATATCGCGCAACGCCACCGAAGATGAGATAAAAAAGGCATATCGCAAGAAGGCCTTGGTTCATCATCCAGACAGGCATGCGGGCAGCAGTGCAGAAGAACGTAAGGACGAGGAACTCAAATTTAAGGAAGTTGGTGAGGCCTATGCAATTCTCTCGGATGTTCGCAAAAAAGCTCGTTATGACAGTGGACACGATATTGAAGATCAAGAACAGGGTGAGTGCTACACATTTTAGGAGCGTTATGTTTATAAATTAACGCAAATCTTTACAGCTGACTTCGATCCGAATCAAATGTTTCGTTCGTTCTTCCAATTCAGCGGCGGTCGAAATGCATCCTTTAACTTTGAGTATTAAGTCCCCGCAGAAATGGCAGACACAGTCTTGCCCGCCACATCGTAACGTAATTGCGGCAGTTCATGCACAAATCGGAGTCTGCATTTTACACACTTACTTTAATTTGTCCCTATTAAAACACATTAAAACCCGACATCAGCCAGTTCCAATATTTCTGGGTTTTTTTTTTTTTTGTTAAGCATTTCGCTTTCCATTTTGGCATGCAAAACATGATTTAACGGTAAATAAATTGTAAAATACTAAAACTTGGTATTGATTTTCAGTCTAGGGTATTTGAGTAAGCAGTTCTATTACATTTAAGTGATTATTAATTACCTAAGTCTTTGGCTTTTATGATGTAACCAATTAAATTTGTTTTAAACAGCCTCAATTTAAAGTGCTTTTTATTCCATCGATTTTATAAAACGCTCTAAAGTTTAGTTTTTAAATTGTTCAATCTAATATAAAGCTTAGCTTAGCACTTAAAATTTAGAATACCTATTCGTGTATAATCGATGCAACTCGGGATTATGGAGTTGCTCATAAATAACTCTTCAGATGGACCCATAAGTTATGCGAACATACCCATAAGTCTAACATGGCCTCCCTCTTAGTCTCCCAGAAAATATACAACTAAGGTAAACATTTTGTTGTCCTTTGTTGAATTTGACGTTAAAACTGTTGTTACTCTAATTAATAGGTTATAGCTAGGCAACTTATAAATCTTACTAGAAATACATCTGCTTTTATAAACCCATAAAATATATATATATATATATATATATATATGTATATATATATTCGTGATAATGACTCCAAGTCGAAGTTAGGAACACGTCTATCCAGCCGTAAACTCATACAGATAGAAGGCTAAGAACACATTAATTTAAATATTTGTCCTGTACAAGATAAATCAAAAATAATTGGATCCGCTACTCATTCATCTTCCTGTGAGATGCATAAATGTTGCAATATAACAAACTGCACGATAATTAGCTAACTTTGACGCTTTACTTTTGTTTCATTTTCGAAATAAAAAAGAAAATGACGGTTAATTACAATTATCACCAGATGTATGGCAAACATTTTTTCCATCTCGATCAGACTTATAAAATCATACGCCCAGCTCAGTTTCTAGATATTTGCTTTGAAATAAAGGTTTTGTGCTTTCGATTTTTTCTTTGTATATATAAGTTTACTTAAACATTATGCAAACATTATTAGGGCCTAATAAACACGCAAAATAATATACAATAATATTACAATATTTATTTATAATAGTGTATTTTGTGTTTTTGTTGGTTTGGTTTATTAACAAACTAGTGACGACCTGTATAGCTTAAGTTATACATATTTTTTTATTCACACTCTTTTGTTGCTACATATCTTATATTGGTTGGTTTCAGTTGCTGTATTGGTTGGTGTTTGTAAGTTAACGACCAGACTTAAATGACTACAAAAACATTTTAGTTTTAAAATAAGGTACATTGATATATAACACTACCTACTATAAAACATATAGATCTGTAGATGTTGCTATTTATATACATATGATTTTTCATAAGTGCGATGATTACCGTTGAAACCCAATCCGCGGCGATTAAAACAAACGAGATTTTGGATTGACCAATTTGCAAATTTTCAGCACTTTACCAGCAACTGGTTTTGTCTTTCGTAATTTTACGCCCAACGTGGGCTTTTCTTATATAATTATTTTAATCTGTGCCTACAAGTATTGGGTATATCGTTAAACCCAGTGGACATGGTTGGATTGTTTCTAATAGGCCCAACATGGCAAATGCTTTTCATGTTCCCTGTTAGAGAAGATTTTCCTATGATATTACAGATGCTGTATATATATATACATTCACATCTTTGTGTATTTCTATAAGTAATACTGAGATTCTGTCTGTTAGTTGTTGTTGTTGTAGTTGTAGGTGTGGTGCTATTGTTAGTTATGCTTTCAATAAATATTTCGCTATCAGATGGAAAATAAATTTATGAATTGCGATCGCAATCCAATAGTGTTCATCTACATCTTGTATCATAATATATTCATCGTCTGAAGCTGTCTTCCCGTCAGTTGCTCGATTACTTCCGTATTCTAAATAAAGTTGCCCCATGTGCTTTGTACAAAAGAGCCCAAACGCCCTGATTAACTAAAAGTAAATTGTACTGTTTGTTTAATTTTTGTGGTTAGTATTCTTGGCTATTTCATAGTGAAATTTCGTAACGTCTATTTGCCATGTCCCAAGCCATTTCCAAACCCAATGCCATTCCATTTGCTGATGTAATGCCCTTTCCCCTACTTAAGCCTACTCCTACACTTGTCCACTTTTTAAGACGTCGCTGTCACTTGGGCTGGATGCACGCGGTTCGCTCAAGTTCATTGAACTGGCCAAAAAAGAGTACCTCGCTAATTAGTTTCTCGGCGATGATACGTTGCGTGCGGTCCATTGTACGCAGCTTCATGGATACATTTGAGCCAACAAAATCGCAATCGTCCCGGCTAAGACTCTCCGCGTACATAGCAGCAGCTGCAGCCGCCGCGGAGCTGGCGTCCTGTGCCGAAGCGCTACTCTTGATTTGACCGGGACTGGCGGCCGACTCGGTGGCTTCATCGTTATCGACGTCGCCATCAGCATCCGAAATGCTCTCCCTTGAACTAAGCAGGGAGTGCATAAGCATGTGCCCGGCACTTGACGCCGATGTCAGCTTACGCATGTTTAGTGGCATGGAGGCAGCTGCCGCTAATTGACCGGTGCTACTACGCGGGGGCAGAACGAAAGGGCCGAAGTTAGCTTGCGCCTTTGCCTGGGCCACGCGCAGATCCTGCGCCATATCCAAGTGGAGGCGACTTTCCTCACCGGCCGAGCTATAGGAACGATGTGAATCAGGCGGTGGTGGAGCTGCGGAAGCGGACGGGGGATGAAAGTAGTCAACCAGTTCCTGCTTAATGTCCAACTCATCCTGGTGCTGACCATGCGGATGAAGCTGCATCGCGTGATGGCTATGATGCAGTTGTTCATGCGCATGACGAGGCGTTGCGGCACGTACCGAAACAGGACTCGATTTGAGTAAATGATTCTTATGCGCCTCGTGCATATTGGTGTTCGTGTTTGGTATTGGACTAGAGCCGGCCTCGCTTAAGGCAACTGCCACCTGTGCTGAATCACTGGCAGCATGTTGAGCGGCGTCGTGCGCATTGCCCACGCCGCCGTCCCCACTGCCACTCCCCCCTCCCATATTGGAGGATAAAGGAGAGTGACGTTCTACTTTCGCCGCCAGTTGTCCGAGCGCCGTCGCTGTCGCCTCGTCCCTCATGTTGTTGTCTTCGTTATCCGACGTGTCAATTGTCTTTTGCGGACTGGGCTGGAACTCGCTGCTGCTGCTGCCGCCGCCACCTCCGACAGTGTAGGGCGTACCACTTGCACCATAAGACATTGGTAGAGAAACTCGTAACTGCTGCTGCTGCTGTTGTTGATGTTGTTGTTGTTGTTGTTGTTGTTGTGTATTGGGTATACTTCCTGTACCCCCAGCAGCACTTCCTATCGGCGGCGAGTACTGACCCGCAGTGTTCCAGTTGTCCAGTTGACCACTGTTTGCTATCAGTATGGGGATATTTAGACCCATCTGCAAAATAAGAGTTGCGAAAGCAAATTAATTGTTTATTTGGTTCCAATGTTTCTCAGATAAATTGTAATCTAGGTGATACTGATCGCTATTTCAAGTATATAATTTTAGCGTAGATTGGAGTTTATAAACATACACTAAACGGATTTATTCTCAATTTCTTTAGAAATATTTTTTTTTTTTTTTTTTGAAAAATAAGAAGTAGCTTCGAGTCTAACACACCCAACTTTTTCTCTGTTGTGTATGCATTTATAGAAGAGATCTTGACTCTCCTAGTCGGGCTAAAACTAATGTTCTTTGGTAATTTTTCCTGTTATGTTATTATACCTTCTTTTACATGTAACATACACATTCACAAATTCTATAAAAAAAAATGTAGAGCAAGTGCAAAACAATCACAAAAAATCATTTGTTTCATTAAGGCATATTTAGTACAGTTTTTGTTGGTCCAGCTCCAGCAGTTGTTTTTCTATGATGCGATGGTAGCACAAGTTGGGTATTTTTTATGCTTTTACTGTTGTTGTAATGCATAGTGCAAATATTATTTGATTTTGCGTTTTGTGAACTCTTGCTGCGATTGAACGACGCGACCAAAACGACAGCGCAACTCGCATTGTCGAAATATTCTAGCGGCGTAGTAAGTTTCGAAAAAAGCGACATCATATCGTCATACTTCGAGAGAGGCGAGAGGCGAGAGCGAGAATCAGAGAGAGAGAGATATTTACGGTTTGTTGTTGCTTTCGCATTATCATTTGCACAAACGTACATATGAACATGCATACGTATATGTATGTATGTATGTACCTAGCGAACCAAAAGGGAGAGTGAGAGGGAGAGGGAGAAGGAGAGAGAGCGCATCACCGAGTGACTTTTAACGGTTTGAAGTGAAAATAACAGAAACCTATAACCTAATGGGATGATGGCGAACAGAAATGAAGAAAAGCTAGTCAAAAGCAGTTCATTAATATTAACAACCTACCCCACGTTAGAGGGCCGAGCGTCAAAATGCTAATGTAGTCATGAGCGATCATTCTCTCACTCTGTTTGCATATCTCTTTTAAGACGACTGAGTCTTGCCTCAGGCGCCTAGAACTTTCTACAATTCACAAAAACAACTGTCGAACTATTATTCGTTTTTTGTGTCGTTGCCGTTTTGCTTTGTTGTTATTTTTATTGCTGCAGCTGTTTTTCGTTGTTGTTTATGTATTTAGAGCTATTGTGCATGTGTGCGTGTCTGACTTTTTTGCGTGCCGCAACAGACAGTCAAACAGTTCAAACTAAATAAACTCTTTTAATGTATTTTTTATATACAAACATACGTATGTTATACATACATATACACATATGTACGTGCGTATAAAAATGCTCCCACACACACATTCACATGAACGTGTGGTAGTATGGAACCAAAAATGTAAACAAACTGATTATCGGCTACCCAAGGAATAAATAACGCCCACTGTCCAACAATTGTTTTATCCTTCAATATTTTTGCGCAAAACAAACACAAAAAATAAAGATTCTCTAAACTGCATTAAAGTGCAATTCTAGTATTACCAGGAATGTACGGGAAGGATATTTATTATTGATTATATGGGAACGGTTGTAGTCACAAATAAAAAATATTACAAATTATTATAAACAAGATTTTCGTTTTCTAAAATCCAGTCACAAGAAAGAGTGGAAAAACATTTGCAGATACGAAGCAAAGGAAGTCGAAGCTTGGATATTATGTGCAACACATACATACATACAAACGTACTGGGACAACATAACAATGTAATGTATGGTAATTAGCCATGGATTCAATGTTCGAATTTTAAACCTCGCTGTTCTGTTGCCTGACCGACTTTACAAGTCCAATTATTTATTGATGGGTACACTGAAAGTTTTAATACATATGCATACATATGTGATCTTGGTAATATCGGTTATAGAAAGGGCTACTTATGGCTGTTTAAAATTTTTGTATTATTTTTTCTACTATCTATTGACTATATAGTTTTTGCACCGTATTGCTGTCATCAATAACTCACCGATTGCCTATAATGGTGTGCTTGCCTTTTTATAAGCCATCCTTTAGAAAATTGTCACCAAAATGCAAAACTTCTTGCAAAACAATCGCAAACACAAACACAAATACAAACACAAACTTTAATATGAACATGTGAACCTTACCCCACCGTTGAAGTTGATTTTTAGCCAAGCTGGCAACTCTGCGCGCATAGCTAAGCAACTTCGCAATGAATGAGTAAACAAAGGCAAACGCTGGCGTCGCTGTCGCAGTTGCAGTTGCAGTCGCAGTCGCATTCGCAGTCGCAGCCTGGTTCGCTGCTTTCGGTTGCATTGCTTACTGCTACTTTAACTACTGCTGCTTATTTGCTTTTGCACTTCTCAGTCCCGCCTCTCTGCAGGGGGCCTGTACCAGGCGTTTTATAAAAGCGCATGCGAGAGAAAACAAAACACGCAAATTACAAACACAGCAACAACAGTTGCTACTGCTTCAACTACAAGAACAATAGGAAACAAGCGTGTATTTTATAAACACAAACAAACTGAAAGGGGATTAGGGACAGGAATACGAAATACACTGGGCAGGGGGCAACGGTATCAAAATGCAGTCTACGCGTGAGGCAGCGGAGCCGCCCAAGTCGACGTCGACGTCGACGTCGCCGTTTGGCATAACCACAACATTGCGGGCCGCGAATGCCAGCAACAACAAGGGAGACATATTGTTGTTATTTGGTGTCTTGGAGAAAATTTCACAACAAAACAGTTGTAAAATATGAGCAAAAATACGTACACACATACACGTATGGTTGTGGGTACATACATATGCATTTATCTATGTATTTACTGGGTATGTACAAAATAAGGTTTGCAGTGGAATGATGGGCGTCAGCGTGGGCGTCATCATTGTTGTTTCCTGCACCAAATAAGACGAAAAACAAAACAATTTGACAATAAAAACAAAACAATAAAAAGTGCAAGAAAACCAAGTGTGAGAAATACGACGGATGAACAAGGAGAGTCACATATACATATAATTTTTATGTTGCTCTGCGAAAATAGTAAGATACATACATATGTTCATATGTATGTTAATATTATAAGTAAATACATATGTACATATGTATGTATGTATGTATAATATTAACAACAACAAATAGAGTATCTTGCCGACTGCTAAGAACTCGATTTAGCACAAGAGTAAAGTGCATGGACGAAATGGGCCAGCTTAATATTCAATTCTTACGACGAACGAAATTGTGTTTATTTTTTAGAAATAACAGCAGAGCAAATGAAAACAGGAGCAACTAAAACAATACTGCTGCTTGGAATTTTGTTTTGATAACTCTGACACACAGCAAAAACAACAACATGAAACAAATGAAAACCACAGGCACAAGTAAAAATAAAAACAAAAGCACACTAGGAAAACGAACAGCAAACGAATCACAATCAACACACACACACACACATATACATATACGCACACACATGCATAAATATACACAATGTTTTTTATTTACATGCATATATGTATATGTGCACCGACATGTGCATGTGTGTGCGAGGGGGACAAGAAAGGCCATGGGGCAACCACAAACCAAAACATCACAACACGACGGCAAGTGCTACGCGCATTTTGCCGTGCAAAACAAACATTTCATCAGACAAAAGCAGAGCATGTGAGCGACAACGGCGACGAAATGTCAGCAGCGCTCGTTTCCTTCATCAGCGACGACGAAAGCTTGCCTGCTTGCTTGCTGCGACAAAGCAAATACATAATACATAAAAACAACTCACGCACACGCTGTACATTATTTAAATACATATTCATATGCACAGATTCTCTCGTAACTCAGGGCAATACCTCACGCATACTGCAGCAAGTTCCTAAGAAAAATGTATGCGTACATTTTTAATTCTGTTTTGATCGTCAACAACAAAAGACACACACATCACAAACACACAAGCCAACGATTGTGTGTGTGTGTGTGTTCGTGAAAGAGAGATAGTCGAGCTAAATGCCACTGTTTCTCGCTCTCTCGCTGTCGGCAGCAGAAACAGCAAGTCATTTGCGCACATGGCGTTTCATTGGACTCTCAGGCAGCGTATTCAGCACAGTTAACTTTACGGTTTTGATTAAAATTAACACCCGAATAACAACGGTAGTGAACACACTTGTAGGCCTGAGTGCTGCAAAACTAAGACTAATATGCTCTCAAATTTATATCGTGTATTGTATGTACATATGTATGTATGCATGTATAAAAAGACTGATTCAAATACAATATGCTACTGGATGATTCAAGTGTACATTGATACATTCTGTGTAATGCTGAACTAAAACATAGAACATGAATTCCATTTGAAATTTGCAAGTCAATGCGTTATAAAATCATTTTAAAGTATTGCTGATCAGGATGTTTTTTCTGATTCATTAGCGATCAATGATATATGTATGTACATACATATGTATGTAGTATGTATGGGTAGACTCAAACCCGTTGGGCACCAATGGGTTATACACAGGTCTTCTTTGATAGTCGCTCGCTGTTGTTTGTCACTGTTTTTGCCCATGTCATTGGAACAAATGCTTACGCATTGGGTTATTTTTTGCGCTGATTACTCACCGCTCCAAAATATTTCAGCTCTTTGGTTTTAATGCGTCTGTGCTGGGATGCAGGCATGGCCGCTCCAGTTGTTGTTGTGGCACCAGTTGCACACCCAATCGGGCCCGTGGCCCCACCGTTGGCCGCTGCGGCGATGGTGCTGCTCTCGTAAGCAGCGGCGGCGACTGCTGCAGCGGCTAAGCCATTAAGTCCGTTGTGCGTTGCGCTGGATGCCGAGGTGGCAATTCCGCTAACGGTCGCACTAGCTGGCAGTCCACCAAGGCTGCCCCCACCGGCTTCCATGAAATCAAAGCGCTTGAAGGCATACCACTTGGACGGATTCGGCTGTATACCCTGATAGATTTTCACAAACATTTTGTGCTTCTCGCGTCTGTATTGCGTAAGCAAGACGTTCATCTTGCGCTCCACTTCTGCCTTGCTGCAGCCGAATCGGTCAGCGATTTCCGACCACGCCCGGAAGCGGCAAAGCTTGTCCTTGTACTTCGGGTCAGCGCGATTCCACAGCTCGGTGTGACAGCGATACTGCTCGATAAGCTCTAGTGCATCGTCGTTGGTCCATTCCATGATTTTAGATGAACTGCTTCCACCGCCGCTGCTTCTTCCACTGCCTGACCCGATGGCGACCTCGATCCCCACCGCGACTGCTGATTGTCCACTGCAGTTAGCAAGCTGTGGTCGGTTCTGATGCTTCTGAAGGTGACAAGGATAATACGAGTTTTGGACGGTTGCACCTGTTGCGGCTACCAATCTCTCTGGATGGAAGTTCATTTGCTGACTCACGCAAATGCCACTTTGGCTTTCCACACTCTACGAGGTGCTTATTCGGTGGGTAATTTCTATATTGATAAGCTCTCTTTTTGATCTCTGTTCCCTTTCTCCAGTTCTATTTGTTTATGGAATGCTACGCGAAATGCATTCAATCAACATTTTATTACTTGATTTTTTATCATATACTCGCGACACTGCAACAAAAGTAAACAAGTGCAATTTATTAATTAGATTATATACATCATTTAAATGTGTATTCTTAAGTTGATAGATTAAATACTTTCGATTTAATTGTCTAGCCTGAAACATAACAAATACCTGAGGTAATAAATAATATTATTAAGGATGAGTGAATTAAAGCCGATTATGCTACTATGCTAATTCTTTTCCTTTTTTCAAATTATTTTAAAGGGTTCTTTAATCGACATACATTTATGTATATACATACATACACATATAATTTGAAATTTACAGTAGCAAAAGCATAATTTAAAAAAATTTAAATTCTCTTTTTAAGACTACAAAAAAAAAAAAGTATAAAATCCTCATTAAAAGTGTTGCTTAATGATCGCGTCATTTATAAAGGAGTTTTTTTGTTCAGGACAATTTTTTGCTTGTGTAACGTTTTTCAAATTAAATCTATTTAGTTGCATTATTATAAATTTGTATTATGAAAATGTTCAAAATTGTTTTGAAATGTTTTTCACGACTTCGAGCGAGCTCACGCCTGTATCCACTGTGAATGACGAAACGCTTTTCCTAGCCATTAATTAACATTTTCAAAGAAATTCTCTGCTCATAAAACGTTTGCACAAATGTCACAACAAAAATGAAAATATCGATAAGTCCAGTTATTCACAATAGACGGAAGCTTTTTTTGCACTGCCAAACAGACACACACACACACACACACACACACACACACACACACACACACACACACACACACAAATGAGCAGGGACACGTGCGCTTTCATTCGATTATACTGCGCGGCAGACTATGTGTTTATGCACACACATACATATGTATGCACGCACGCACACATGTATTTATGTACACATGCATGTATGCGAGCGACATCTCGATTTGACATCTATCTTTGTCGCCCGATTTGCTTCCTGGTAAGTTGTTCGTTCGGTGCCGCGACAATTTGCTTGATAATTTAGCTTAGCACGCATTGCATTTAATAAATGTTTTAGTACACGTATTATTGCGTTGCTCAGAACTTTTGCGCAGAGCGCGAATGCTGCTGCGCAAACAGCTGAATGAATCATAACGGTAAAGCGAGTATATTTATATATATATATATGTATGTACATACACAATTGTCGGGGATAACAATGGGAATTTAAGGTGCACAGTTTTTCAGTGAAATGCAATTTTCCTTTTATTTGGATTATTTTATATTCAATTCGGCTGATTCAGCGATTGTTTAAATTAAATGCGCACACTTCTTAATCTTTTTCAATAACTTTATTTTTTAGCCCGTTTTTGGTATTTTCTCTTTTTTCTTTTGTTCACTAGAGTTAAGAATTAGTTGTTGTTGTCGTTAACTTGATTGCAAATGCTTCATTAATTTTGCACAAGGATATAATAATTTGATACAAATCATTGGGAGTTTTTTAAATTCATCTTATCACATTGTTTTCTTTACTTTGTCCAAGGATTTCTTTATAACATTTCATTATTTTTTATTTTATTATTATTATTGCGTACACTTATTGAAGGACATTAATAAGCCAAAAATGTGCAACGTTATCAATCAGTTATAATTCAATATATAATATATTTCTTATGCGTTAACACAGTTCGTAAAATTGAATAAAAAATTAAATAAATTTATAAAATTACATATAAATTCACTGAATAAAATGTTTCTTTTCTCAATTACGAAAATAAAATAGTCATATATATATAACACAAACAAAACATTGGAAAAAGAAAACAATATGAAAATCGGACTAAAAACTTCACACTTAGTTTCAAGGCACGTAAAAAACAAACTGAACCAACACTCATACGCACACAGTTGGAGATAATAAGTAACATAATATTTAAATATATTATAAGAACATAAAAACATTTTAAGCGTTAATATTTCTATGCGTACATTTTACATTTCAGAATCTGTCGTAATTTGGCATTCTATTTTAGAAACTATATCAAAGTCGTTTCTTTATTTGCATATTTGTTTTCCTTTTATTTGTTTAGCAAACACACAATAACAACAACAGCAACAACAACAACACTGGCGTAGTGCTGCTGTTAATGGCACGTCGCCTCCCCCGCACTTGCTTCTTAAAAGCACCGCGATGTTACCGTTACCGCTAGTTTCATCTGCGCGCCCAAACCTTACTCTCTCTCTCTTTCTCTCTCTCTCTCTTTCTCTCTGATTCAACCGCTCGCGAACCACACCAGCTAACGTCTGAATCTAAACTGTGCGTCGCTTTTTCCCGACAAACACTGACAAACTTATCGAAATCGATTTGTAACGAACCTACAAATGCGACGACTGCGACGCGTCGCTGACTGGGCTGCGTATTGAAATGAAATTTCTCGGTGGACGTTTGAATGAAACAAGCACAACGTACGCACACACACATACACACCCACATTCGTATAGGATATATATATATACATACATATATACAAATGTATGCACAGAGAACAGACAGCGCCACCACTGCGCTGTTGACGTCTGCAGCGGCAGAGCCGCCACGTTCGGTAAACAGTTGTTTCGTGGAAAAACAAGCCGAACATCATAATGAACTTGCTGTTGTGAAATTGTACGGTGCTTTGTCATGCTTAAAAAACAACAGCAACAGAGTACGCGCCAAAACACAAAAACGAGGGCAGCTTTGTATCTATGTAAGTGTGGAAGTGTGCTGAAGGTATAATCAAGAATAATGACATGTGCAAATTATTTAGCAAAAATAAATATAAATATTTACATTCTATATTTAGTAGAAAAGTCAATAAATAAGTGTTTGGTATGTGAATGAAAAAGTTATATGACTACGCGTAGTAATCTATGTATATGTACATATACAGTACTGAGAGCAATTTTTCGAAGCACACTTAGCAGCCCTCGCACGAACGCTAGTTGCTTCTTGGCACCAACACATGCGCAGCGAGTCAAACAAACAAATAGAATGCGAAGCAGAAATGGCAAAAAATTAAACAAACAAGTAGACAGGAGCGGTTCAGGTTTGGATCCAGTCGATAGAGCAGCGGGTGGCGGCCGTCGCGAGGTCGAGTTGAACGAACGAGGGCAGAAAATAACACTACAATAAATACATCTAAAAATTTCTACTACGGCGTAGTAAAATTTCTAAAGGTTGATAGAATTTTGCCTCAATCTGCCATAGCTTAGTTATTTGTTTAATTTTGTTTGCTCGTTAGTTGAGTTAGACGCACGGAAGTGCGGAGCGGGGTGTTCGATGTGTGGTTGGCTGTGCCAGGCAGGTGCTGCGCTGCTCTTGCTATATCTCATTCAGCTGCTTTTTCGCTCGCACTTACCGCAGCGCGCTGCATGTTTGTTTGTTTATCGTGCCGTGTTTTATTGTTGTTGCTATTGTTGTTGTTGCTTGGTGCGTAGTTTTTACGTTCGTCATCGTTGGTTTGGTATTTCCGTCTTTTGCTGACGCTCTCTTCTGGCCAGTATAACAGTATATATGCATGTGGATGTGTCTTATTGTATATCAATGAACGTACATCGATAACTCCATTTGTATTAAAATACAAAAAAAAAACATTTAATCATTCTATGTACATTTTAACTCGTACATAATGACATACACACCTACATATGTATGTATATATTTATATATATATAAATATAGATGCATGTATAGTTGCACGCTTAGAAACCCATGCATACATAAATAAACAAATTGCATTCGTACATGCATACATACATAGATATGTAAGTATGAATGTACACTTGTTCGCCTTGAATGTCGCCGTCAGAGCATTTTGCACTGTTATTCTGCAAATAAAACGTATTTGTGTGCACATGTACGCATACTTTTAAGCACACACATACCTACATACCTACATACATATGTATGTGCATATGTAGTATAAATTGTTTTTGCTTGCGTTAGTCGCAGCAGCAGCAGCAGCAGCAGCAGTTGTTTTTGTTTTTGTTTTTGTTATTGTTGACGCTGCTGCTCAGTCGCCGCTGTTGCCAAAGTGCATTGCGTTTTCACTCTTTGCGTGGGAGGTGCAAAAGCTTCTGTTCTTCATTTTGTAGCTGGTCCTCCCGTGCGCAGGTCTCACGTGCGGCTGGCCAACACCCGACTAACGACTAACGACTAACGAGTAACGGAACTGCATTGTTTATCTGACAAAGTTTTACACACGCTTATTGTAATTTGTTAATGTGGATAACTGTTGTTAGTTTCGGATGAAGACGAAAAATAAAAATTCATAAACAATATCACTTTCACCCTCATAAAGTAAATGTTAATAATATATATCATGATCAGGACAACAAACTAGACTTAACAATATATGTATGTTTAGTCTTGTATATCGTATCACACTCACCTTTAATAGATATCATTCTAAATGAACAATCAGTGATTTTTGCTATTTAATATTCGATTCCAGAAATTTGTTAATGAGTATGACCCATATTGAAAGAATGTCTCGAAACCTTTTGAACATTATATTTTATAGCTGAACAATTCGGTAAAGAGTTGATTTAATTGTACTTTAACTTTATATTGATTTAAACCGAAATACTAACCAATAACTGAGCACTTGAGATTTTCCTGCCTGTGAAAATAAAGTTTTCATTTACATTTTACATACACATATACGTTCGATATGTATACTTAAGAATTCCACCTTACGTCTCAGATTTGTACTCAATTGGTCCCGGAGTTAGTAATTAATTAAACATCAAGGTATATAAAAAGTACCTGCTAATGGAAAGGAATACTAAGTTGATTTATTTTGGTATTTTCAATACTTGCATCGGATCGGATCGGATCGGATCGGGGAATACAACCTTTTAGTTCAGATGTGAATATATAGTCTAAATCTAAATTTAATTTACTTATTACGAATTCGACTGCTACAAACAGAGCTTTTGTAATTGGAATTGAAAGTAACGAGTAGGAAAGCTCGTTGGTGGCCTAGTTGTAATTTAGGGTTGTGAAGGGGTTGGGCGTGGGTTGCTCGAATGATGTTTGATAAGGACTACAAATGGCTCTCCCGCTTATGAGGCGGCAAACAAACACTTGTTTGCACAGCAGCGCAAACATAGAGAGCAACCGACTGAGAAAGAGCGCACGCCTGCCGTGCTGCTAAGTACTCAACTATATACATATGTGTAGGTCCATTTGTATGTTTGTATGTCTGTATGTTTGTCTGTGAGTGGGTAAATTTGTATTTGTATTCGTATTTGTATTTGAGTTTGAGTTTGTGTTTGTGAGAGCCGGTAGAAGAAATTGCAACTAGGAAGCAACAACATGCGCGACGTTAGCAGCGCAGTCGCTGCTTGTTTACTTCGTTCGTGCGTGGGTGCGGAGGAGCGACCAAGAGAAATTAAGTCGTGTGGGCGGTAAAGAGACATGACCCGAGCAATAATCAAGTCAGCCCAATCTGCCAGCAGAGACGCCAGCTGCGGTGCTGATGACGACGACGGCGACGGCGACGTCAACGTCGCTGAAGGTCATTATGCCGACGCTGGCGTTGCTGCTTCTTTTGAGCTTTTCGCGCTGCTTGTTTTTTATTGTTGGACTTCGGTTGTGGAATTGTGTAAACATCAGTGGCAGCGACGACAAAAACAAAGGCAACGCAGGCATTCCAAGTAAACAACGTTTTTTTTTCCACCAACGCCAGCCCCTGGCCGAGGCAATGCAAGAAAGTTAAGTCATGGAAGGGGCAGGTGCTGGTAAGAGACAACAGAAAGGCAGAGCGAGACAAAAGCAACGCAAGCAGACAGACGAAAGCAGGGCTAATGAAGATGAGCCCCATGTGCTGTTTCGTTGTTATTGTTGTTTACTTTTTGCCGATGGTCGTTTTTGTTGCTGAGCTACAAAAATATGCAAAAACGGCAACAACAACGTGGAGAAATATGCAAGCCAGCCAATACGCAAATAGAAGCAATGAACTTAATTATTTGCTGCTGTTGTCGCACAGCTTAGCGAAAGGGAAGGTGAGAGAGAAAAATACAATGTTATATGTACATATGTAAGTAACTTTAAATGTATACATGTAAATGTGCATATACAAAGTATGTACGAATGTACGTATATACTTAACATACTTGATTGCTTAATTACATATGTACATACACATACATACATACACACACACACACACACACACACACACACACATACATTTATATATAAAGTTCTTATTTAATTATAATGTATACATGTATATGTGTACATATTAAAAATGAAAATAGAGCATATGTACATATGTACCATACATTTGCACGTGCGTGTGAGTGTGAGTGTGAGTGTGAGTGTCCGCAGTGCGCGGACTGCGATTCGTGTTTAAGTAACTGGCGCAGGCGTAAAAAAGATTGTTAGAAGAATTTCGCTTTTGACTGCAAACATTGGTTTATAGAGTTTCATAGGTCAATCCTCTGATCCTGATCTTCTGTACAATTCAATATATTTCTTGCTTAGCTACTAACCAGTCACCCCTATTGAGGCTTCAAAAAAAAAAGTTTGCACAAAATTAGATTTTATCCTTTATTTCAGATTTTGGAAAGATAGAAAGTTTCCCTTCGCAAGATTTACGAATTTTAGTGCTATTCAGATAGTTTCAATTCAAAAAGATCGGATAATAAGTTGCTGGTTCTGTTCATAATGTTGGTCAGATTTTAACATAAGTCATGGTTATCCGTTTTGATATAAAGATGTCAGTTTCACGGTATAAGTTCTTGAAAACCCATTGCAGATCTATTTAATCTTAATTCGTTTCTAACAAATGCATTTAACATCTTTAGATAAGTATTAATTTCTTAATTTATTTTCATTCAATGACCTTATATGTACATATGTGCATACATATGTATATGTTGATATTGGAATAAAACAGAGTTCTAATGAAAGATGGGACAGCCCGAACTAGACCAGAATCAACTCTTTTGGTCAGTTTTGATAGTAGATTTGCTCAGAACAAGCTGCATTATACTTATTGTTCGATTTTTATTTGTTTAAAAACTGAACTGCTGTCTATGTTGACATTGTTTTGACGAAAATACACGTGTTTTTGTTTTTCACTTTTTGGGGCAGCAATTACGAACACGATGTTAACTCCCCTTGCGATTTCACATTGTATATTTTGTGTTCAGTCAGCAAAATTTGTTTTTCTTTTATCATACCCTGTGCTTATTTAAATTTATAAAATGGGCATGTTTATTATACCCTTTACCAATTAGAATGGGGAAGCAGGGTATACTGAGCTTCTTAAAATGTATGTAACAGGAATTCTGGATGAAGTTCAATAAAAAATCGAGTTTATTTAGAAAGAAATAAAACTCTTTCCGATTGTTATTAGTCATTAGCTGTAGACAACATTTTCCCAAGGTATAGAGTATCTTCTTGTCAGCACATCCCACTAGAGTTTTCCTACTTGTTATTTTTTTACTGCTGTAATTTTACAAAGTACAGATGTTAACAATTACAAGCGAAATGCTAACGCAGCTCTTCCAAAAATAATTAATCAAGCATTTTTTGCATGGCTACTCCCTCAAACACGTGAGCTTCGCGTGGGTGCGGACTTGTTTCAGCGGACTTTGCTTTAACCTTAGTCTATTTATGAGTGCTACTTGACCCCAGCTGCAATTCAGGGCTGTTACCGGACACCCCTGAAATATATCGAGTTCTCTAAGCTCACTTTTGAAGAGGCAAGATTTTGGAATGCGTTTCGGAAATGGTTTTATTTTTGTGCAACGGATAGTTGCAATCATACAGAGATAACATAATAATTTGTCTCTGTTTCTATTGCAATATATATGAAATTGTCCCCGTTAATGGAGCCTTAGCTTGTCATTATCGGAATCATCAGAATTTAAAAAAGAAAATGTAAATTTGGTATCATTGACGATTGACCATAAGGCCAACGGTTTAAAGTCCAGATCTTCACTACGATCCATTTTAAAAAATTACTTTAACCCGTTATCCCGCTCCAAAAGACGTCTGATACTTCTTGTCAAGATCAACAGTCGAGCAAATTTGAGCTGAACACATTTTTGCTGGTCAAGAATTCATACCTTTTATAGGGCCTACAAAATCCGCATTGTTTCCATTTTATCCATTTTATCCATTTTGTCCATTTTGTGGGGCATGTTGTGAGTTGGTTATTTTCAGAGGGAAACAGGAGGAAAGTGCAACAAATGATGATCGGGATTGAATTTGAAGGCAACTGGAACGCACATTTGTACTCGTTCATACATATACACATTTATATGTACAGTGTAAGTTTAACTGTTTTTGTGTGTTTGGCCTGAAACCCAAACTGGAATTCCACCCTCCATAGTTGCCGCCCACCCGAGTGCCAGACGTTGCCCAGCACTGGGTGCATTTTCAATTTCGTTTTGTTGCCCCAAAAGTTTGTTGAGAACATTTGCAAATGTTTGTTTTAGCTAACGGAATTTGCTTCGTTTGCCTTATCATCATCATGATTACCATCATTATCATCATCATCATAATCACCGTTGCATAGCCTTGTTTTGTATAATTTCATTCGGTTGTTTGTGTGGGTGTTTTGCTTTGGCTTCTCTCATTCTTTCGTGCCCGCTGCCATTTTCACTCTGCATTTGTTTTGCTTGCTCCTTGTTTGCTGTCGTCGTCGTCGACGTCGTCGTCGACGTCGTCGTCGTCGTCGTTCACGTCTGCCTCCCACTTCTGTGTAGTTTTGTTTATTTTATTTGTTTTGCTTTGTTTTATTTTTGTTTGATTTACGTTTGCCCGTACCGTTGCCAGTTACCCACTCACACCCTCGTTTTCGTTTTGTTTTACTTGTGAAGCTTCTTCTTTTTACTTTTCTGCTAAGCTCGCTCCCTAGTGGGCGACAAGGAGTTCTGCTTTAGTTGGCAGCTCATCCTATGAATGTGTTCCTCGTTTCCTCGTTCCTCTTCAACTTCATTTGTATTGTTTTACTTTTTATGTAAAGGTACCGTATTGGCTTAAAGTTTGTTGTACTTCTTTGTCTTTAACTCTGTGTTGTTGTTTCTTTTATTTTTGTTTTTTTCTTTTTTTTGTACTTATTTTTTCTGAAAATATCTTTCCTATTTTTTGTTGTGGATTTCGTTTTCAAGGATTGGTTTGAACATACCCCTAATATACAAACATACGGACGACTTGTATATACAGGTGTATATACGTCTATATGCAGGCATTGATTGATTACTTACTGATCAACAATATTTTCGAATCTGTTCCGGAAGATGCAACATTTTTTATTTGCATTTGTCTGTAAGTTAAACGGGAATTGCAATATATTTTCAGTTAAAATTTGAATATTTCTTTGCAGACGACGAAATTTTGAACATTAGTGGCTATATACGGATGTACTGGTGATACTTAAGGATGGAACCAACTTTGCCACATTCACTAGTCGAAATCTATTTCAGACTCTGGTTTAAATAAGTAAGAACGATGAAGTCGAACGCTACCGACTTCGTGAGACTCTCTTTCAGTTTAATGAGAGCATATTCTCTCCTATTTTGAAAATTATAGATGTATAGAGAAACAAAAATTGCACGGAGCTGAGAGGTATCTCGTAGTCGAGCACACTCGACTGAAGTTGTCTTACTTGTTTATTAGTAACAAAGAAAAAGCTTGACTAGTAAATAAATAAATAAGCTCTGTTTAATCCTAGTAGACTACAGTACTATTTTGGCTCATCTAAAAAAAAAACCTGGAATACTTTGGTTGTGCAATATAGAATCATATTTTAGTTTTCGTGTTATAGTTATAGTTGTAGTTGTTGTTGTAATCAGTTATTTAGCATGACTTTTTGAAAAACAAAATACATGTACACATAAAATAAATAAATTATTTTTGAGCAATATTAAATTGAATACAGTATGGGATCTCCGGGAAAATCCAAGGAATGGTCACGTTCCTTAATCTGCAAGCCGAAGGATAATCTAACGACAGAAGCTGGCTTACAGGCCCAGCGCCATGCCATGGTGACAACCATCGAACGAGAAGTGAGTTTATGGGGTTATGAGCTGAGTTCAACTAATTGTAAATTCTAAAATTCGCTTTTTGCCAGTGTGTTCCCAACTCGATGTCAATGCTAATGGGATGGGAGTACGCGCGGATGTGGTTGCGGGATCGAGATACTTTCCAGAAGAAGCGCGAAGATACAAAGGCGAAGTTCATTAAGAACGACTTTGAATGGTGGCTCAAGCTGCGCAAGACCAATAAGTGTTTCTGTTCCATCTGATTGCAGCGACAATTATTGACCAAAAGCTTTACGACTTTACGATAACGGTATTATCAAAGACACACACCATGTCAGTGCAAGCTTTCGACTATTACAATAGCAACATTTTGTGGGGCGTGCCGTTACTTGCGCAACCAAAATTTTTGTATCAGCGGCACTCGATTAATGCGCAATATGGAACGATATTACAACGACATACATTTTCGGAATAAATAAACACTCTGTTGATAGGAAAAGAAATAAGTTACTAAAATTGGCACTGCTACTAACTGCATTTGTTGTGTCCAATTCGAATTAACCCTTTATATTCATCCTAACCACCTTCGTATTGCCAAAGTCCAGTCGATGAGCAGAACAGCTGTTCTCCCTACCGGCAGCAAGAAGCGAGCGGAAAGCTTTTGCTGCTAGCCCTCACACAGGTTGCGGTCACGATACAATCGAATTATATATATAAATATATACATATATAGTGTGTGTGTGTGTGTGTGTGTGTGTGTGTGTGTGTGTGTTGGTGATGCCTCGTGGCGGTGCGCCTTCCCTGTCCCTCTCGCCGTCTCGCCGAGGCTGAGCCACCCACGTACAGAACAATTTGCATGCAACTTGTCGGCACTGCTCTTGCGCGCTGCTCCCACGCAGTGGTCGAGCATTGCTATCTGCTTCGGGTGGAGCTTCGTGCGCGCTCGGGTCGCTCGCTCGTGTCGGTCGGCGCGCTGCTCGTTGTTGGCGTGCTTGGGCTCGTTTGCAGTTTTCCATGGTGCCGCAGCGTCAATCAAAATCAAACGGTTGCCGCGTTTGGGTCTTCGTGTGTGTCGCCTGTTGTTGTGTTTTACAGTTGCTTCAGTTAATGCCAAAGCAAAGCCAGCCAACAAGTTAAAATCAACTCGATTTGCACATTTTATTACGCATGCCACAAGGAAGTGTCCAACACAAATGCCACAAACAGTGCCCTGCTAAAACAATAACAAATTGTTGCTGTTACTTCGATAGGTTTGTTTTCTTCATGTTCGCATTCGCATTCGCATTCGCATTCGCATTCGCATTCGCGTTCGAGCCGTATGTGCTTTGAATTTGTGCTTGCGCTTGTGTGTGTGCATATGTGTATGTATACAAGTGTGTGCGAGTGTGTGGTATGTGTGCAAAATAACGAAAAAATTGCTTGCTGATTTGTTGCAGCAACTGGTAAGTCAAAGGGAACTGTTTGGAAATTGCATTTGAAATTCTTTTTTCTATTTTTCACATATTTTTAATTGATTTCGTGGCCCAACTTCGAAGGCTGCCCTTTACGATGATTTTTATGCGGCGTATTTGGACTAAATGGCAACAATATGCTAACTTTATGTACACGCACAGGCGTATGGTTATCTGTGTACATGTACACACATACATACATACATACGTAGCGACATACCGAAATACAGCTTACGTACAAACAAGCATACATGTACTCTAGCTTTTGCAGATGTGTGTGAATTGGCAATAGTTGGTGGCACACAAAGCAAAGCAACGCAAAGCAAAGCAAAGCGAGGCAACAAAACGTAGCAACAAAAACTACCAAACAAGTGCATTCAGCGAGGCAACTCAACCAGTTGACGCGGCAACAACAACATAATGCGCCGTGTTGCATGGCCAGGGCTTCGCAGCGGGCAGCGCAGTAACGCTTTCTTACTCACCATGCGCACAAGCAAACTTATGGCTTTTTGTTTTCAGTGTATATGCAAACCGCTGTCGACGTCAACGTAAATTGCGCTGCTGTTGCACGTTTACGTTTTTATGTCTTGGCATTTTCACACATACGTGCATACATTCATACATGCATACATGCATACATACACATAATTGAAAAAGCACTGTATGTGTGAATATAAGTGCATAATTGTGTACATAAGTGCGGATGTGTATAGATTTGGTTTCGTTGTTTGCTGGCAAATAAAGCTCTTACGCACTCTCCCGGTCTGCACGATGTTTTGCATTAGTTTGCGAATAGGCGACAGTTAATTCAATTTTTGCATTTATACCGCATTACCGTAACTGTTTGTGGTGCGCTTTCGTGGCATATGTTTCCGTCCATCCCTTGCCCTGAGAAGAGTAACAAACAGTAAGCTATGAAATTGGTTAGTGCAGCAAGGCTACTGTTAATAAAGTCATTTTCGCTACCTATATTACAGATATCCATATATACTATCTAAGAAGAGTGAGGTTAACATCAATCTAATATCCGACTCTCCTACCGACGGTCAATCTAGCATATTGCACATGTAATTTCCAGCTTGTTTAAATTTAATTAACAACGCATTAAAATGTTTGTCTCGGCCCTTATTCACATTATAAAAAATGTGACATCTGCCCTTTTAAAATTTTGACGTTTGCCTCGAAGGAAGAATAGTGTATCTGGCAGTCGGGTTATGCCTTTCGCACATACCTTAGATGCTTGCAGCCACATTTAGACAAAGACGCACAGAGGAGTATTCGCTTTTACGTTTATGGTACATATATAAGAATTTATGCCAGTATGCCGAAACGATGTCGAGCGATAATCTCACTTTTTGCTTTTTGCTTTTTGCTTTTTGCAGTGCTTAGCGAACAGCGCACACGCAGCAAAGCAAAGCCACCTCAGTCCTTACGTACTTACCGTTACCTACTAGT
Source organism: Drosophila pseudotalamancana (assembly GCA_037075185.1). NCBI lineage: Eukaryota > Metazoa > Arthropoda > Insecta > Diptera > Drosophilidae > Drosophila > Drosophila pseudotalamancana. Next base: position 53,824 of record JBAMCK010000442.1, read on the forward strand.
TGACTGGCACTAACATTTGTTGCACTCTCGTGTTGAATTTCCACTCGCGCTCGTTACTCACCATTGACACTCATTGAAACTCTCCTCTCCCGCCCGCTTCTAGTGCTCTCTCCTTTAAGCTCTCGCTCCCGGTGTCGGTTTAAACAGTTCACATCGCCTTGCCTTGCCGAGCGCTCCTCCCTGTCGGTAAGGCAGTCGATGCTGTCGACGTCATCGTAAAGGACGCAACGAGCACCAGACAGTGGGTGAATAACGGTCGTGGGCGGTTGGGCTGACCGACCATATGGTCAGTGCACACACCGAAGTGTGTGTGGAACTTGGCAAGGGCGACGCTTCATTTTGCTTTCAAATTGAAAGGGAGGCGACACAGCGATGCCATTCACGTCCACACCGCTTGAACGCCCACTGACTTCCATCCATTCATCCATTCGAGATGGCTCCGCTAATTGAGACATTTGTCAACTGGCACAAATGAGGGACAATTTCTCAGGGTGCGTATCAGCGTTTGCCTTGCAAAGGATATGAAATTGCAAAACAATTTGTGGGTAAAGTCCAGTTTATAATCCAGTTACAGGATTCTATTTTATTCTGGCTTAAGAACGGTAATTTTAACATCGCATGAGAAGAATGCAAAATGTCGTACTTTAATATCTCGAATATCGATCAAATTTTTATTGTTTTTTTTTGGCAACTCAAAATAAATAAGCAAACGGATAATTTTCGATGCCTCAAGCGCAGGTTTGTAAGTTAAAAGAAAGCATTTGGTAGATTCATCTATTTAATGGGTAGCTGTGATCGCTTCACTTTACGTTGCATCAACGCTTCCGTCTTCAAGTGCAGCGATTGCGATGGCATCAATGTGGTGGTAGATTCGTGGGCTAGTAGAACCGATGGATACTGGCTCTGGGCCAGGTTCTTATTTGATAGATCGAGCTGCTTGAGCTGCTGCTTGGCTGTCCGCTTTTCCATCTTGTGCTTCAAGTCGGGCTTTTCGGACATGTCGACCTTGCGACTCACCTGACCCACTGATTTCATTTCAGCCATGAGCGTGTCAAAGGTCATCGGCACCAAAAAGTATCTTCCTGTGTATTGACTATTTCATGATCTTAAAGAGGTACTACTGATATAGCCTACCATTGAGTTTCTGCAGAAAGCCCATGCGGTAGCCCATGTCGAGGGTCTGCTTGACGGGCTTCATCAGATCGTCCTGTGGCAAATCTATGTTCTTGGCAATGGTCACCACAATCTCGCGAAGTGTTGCTGGAGTCTTGATTAACTGCAACGTGTGCATAATAATAGCTCCGTTAAAGTTCGGCATTATCAGATCAGTGTATAAAATGATACGTTATATAACAGTATTTTATTAATGTTCCGCGTTGTCTAATAACTATTGAAAACGAACAACAAATTATTTTTCGGGCTATTCCAAACACAGAAACAAAGCTTGCTTTGTTACTATGTTATATCTAATGCAAAAATACTTGTCTGGGTAAATGATTTGTGTACGTCATGACTTTCGAATGCTTGCAGCAATAATTGTGTTTTCTTTGTAATCCCCTGCTAAGAATGATAATTCTAATGAATTAATCAAGATGTAGTTTTGCAATGCAAATTGATCCGCAATGTGCTTTGAAAAACGTGGCCTTAAGTTCGTATTTTATTTATCTCTCCATTAATCGTTCAGCTCAATTCAGCTCACCATATACAATAGTTAATGGTTTGCTCCTAATTTTATCTGATACTTCAGACAAACATTTAAATTCCCTTATATTCATTTTCATTACTAAAGTGTTTAAAAAGGTGTTAAATTTAAAACAAAAAAACCTTTCAAGTCAAAATACAGCAGAAAACTATCTAAATATAATACAAATTAAATTAAGTACCAACTGAAATAACGGTGATATAGTTGATGAGAAAATATATATATATATCAGCCTAAAGTTTGCTGATATAGGGTTAAGTATTGACCTTTTAAGTATGCTTCAGTTTTTGCGTTAAAAAAAAAGATAATAATGAAGCTGAATTCTTAATTTCTATACAACATTGATAATTGTTTAATTACTGGAACTTGGATCCTTTTGGTAAACAATTAAATTCAATAGGGATTTGACACTTGTATTTGTATTTATGGTATTTAGAAAAGACAACCAGATAACAATTTCAAATTATTTTCTTATTTACAGGCAAACACCGTGAAATGTTAATCGACTGAAAGGGATAAATGATAAAAAATGAAAATAAAGTTTATTAATTCAGAAAGAAAGGTCAGAAATGCAACAACGATCGAAGTTTGTGCCGCTAACGTCATGCAAAAGTGAAAAAGTAGAAGCATTCAGTTAATTGTTAACCCAGAATAATTGGCTAAGTCAAAATGGCAGCAGCAACTGTGAGTTCGCACTTGAAGACATCGTCAGCAGAGTCTAAATTGGATTTAGTGTGCGACGAATGCGTTTATTACGACAGTGCAACAACAACTGATGAAGGCTCAGAAGCGTTTATCGACAATGGCGTTAAGACTCTGGAGGAACCAAACGAGGAGGAACCAGTTAAGAGCAGAAGGAATTCGTCAGAGCCACAGCTCAAGCAATCTTCTGAAGATCAGGCGACAACATCCTCAAAGGCCTTAGGAAAGGATCACAACAACGACTACGAATTGAATGCCAAATTGACAGTCCTGCTGGACTTCCCGAAACAGTCCGCGACGGAGCAGACATCCAAGGACCTGAAGCAGTTCGCAATGGCCGAAATGCCCCAATCACAAGGTTTTGATCTTTTTACCTACAATGACGATCAAGTGGATGCTGATGTGGCCAGACTTACGAGCCTCGCACTGAAGATGGGCTACGCCCGGATTATAGACTACGAAAATTTACGCATAATCGAGCATGTTATCGAGAGCGATGAAGATGATGAAGAAAGCACCGAGGCCAAGCAGTCGACGGAACTTCAGCAGGCCTGCCAGGATTTGGTAGCCTTCATAGACGAGGGCTATAAGCTGATTGATAGGCCAGGGGCCGAAAATATTGCCGCCGCACCGACAACTCAAAGCGTGGTTGACAACAACAACAATCGGAGCGGACTGGGTGACACTCCCGCTGGCCAGGAGCAGGTGAAATCAGCTCGGGACCATTCGGGCCACTTGGAAAGCCACGGGTCGGGGGAGACAAATCCAACTGACGAGATGGCGCCGGCATCCCACAGCAGCGCTTTGGTCAAGGCCTATCAATCGAATCTGACGCCTCTGGCGCCACCCTTTCAGCCCGCTGCAATGAGGGTGAAGGCCCCGAAATCAGTTGCTTCCGGCAGCAAGGGCAGCAAGGCAATGGGACCTCAAGGGGCATCGTTGGCGTCCTCCAGCAGAAGCCATGCGGCGAGTAGTTTGTATGCGGCCTACGAGCAAACGACGGTCTACTATCAGCAGCAAGCTCTCTCCTTGCAGCAGCAGCAGCAGCAGCAGCAGCAACAACAGCAGCAGCTGTCGCCCAAGCAACAGCAACAGCAGCAGCAACAGCAGCAGCAGCAGCATCCCTGCAGCCAGCACAGCGGCGTGCCACACATTCATTTGCAGTCCAGCAATGGACCCCAACTGTTGCCCGTGCAGTTAATCACGTTGACACCAACGGCCGCAGCAGGATCAGCAGCAGCGGCAACTGCTGCTGTTGCCACACCAGGTGCAGCGCTAGGTGGCGCCAGCGGGGCCTGGCCACTCGTGGAGGCACCCATATACATGGACTTCAATGGAGAGTATCGAAGCTTTTGCCCGGCGCATGGCCCGCCAGCTCTGGCAGCTGCGGGCAACGGGCAGCCATTGCTGGCGCACCAAATTGCTTCTGCAGCACAACAGCAGCAGCAGCAGCAGCACCAGCAGCAGCAGCAGCATCATCAGCAACACAGTCATCTTCATCACCACCAACAACAACATCAGCGAGAGCAGCAACAGAAATTCGTGCAGCAACAATTGTCACCGTCGGTGGCCGTTGTGACAAATGTTAGTGGAAGCCTCGGCCAGGCAGCGGCAGCGGCAGCGGCAGCAGCAGCAGCAACAGTGGCAACAGCAGCAACAGCAGCAACAGCATCGCCGCAATTGCTGCTGCAGCGGCAAACACAACAGCAACATCACTTGCAACTGCAGCCGGCAATGGTTGCCGGTGGCAAACGCAGTAAACTTTATCGAGGTGAGTGCCCGTTTTACGACAATGTCCTGCAATTTGTATCCTTGTTTCTATTTGTTGTTTCCATTACCATTTCCCCCACCCATCCAGGCTCCACTGCATTTGGCTTTGGCCCAGCATTATGTTTGGCCTCCCAACTTGCAGCTTCAAGCTTCAAGCTTGTCCTGGAGCTAACTTTCAACTGATGGTTCCTTTTGTCCCTTTCCCCAATCGATTGATGCAGCAAACCTTAAGTTCTACAATCTTTTATTTAAGCAATTTACCTAAAGGCAAATATCATCTTAACCCTTTTTATGATTAAGAAAAATACAATATTGGTTAAAAAGATATATCTGATCCAATTGGGTATATCTAGCCACAAATACGTTCTTTTGAGAACAATGAACATACTTGAATGGTGCTTGTTATGCAAATACCCTTTAAATTAATTATTGTGTCAATGTCATATGAATATTGTTATCCTTCTTAATTTACTCTTATATTGTTGACTATTTTAATTAATTTTGTGGTGCCTAAATGTGGATCCTTACGTGGATCAAGGTATCTTATTATCGGGCATTCTCAACCTGTCCTCCAAGGAAAGTTAATTATAATCGCACTGATTTTGTCCCAACTTTAATATTCTCCAAATATTGTATCAAACTATGTCTTAGAATAAGTTCATTTAGATTAACAATTAGTCCAAATATTAAACACGATTTACAGAGGAACTTTTCTTCACACTGGCTATTGATGTCATAAAGTGAAGGGCCTTAAATTCAATTTTGACCCTCCGACTTGACCACATCCTGCTGTGTATGCGGATGACTCGAAGTTCAGTGGCTGCCAAGCGGATCTGGGTACATCCTGCATCCTTTATATGTCTTCCTGTCTCTCTCTATCTGCATCTGTCGCCGACTAAATGAACAGTTATACGTATTTGCTTTGTTGCTGTTGCTGTGGCTGTCGCTGTCGCTGTTCGCAATCATTTAATTCTGGGCACAATGTTAAATGGATTCTTTATGACAGACTCACACACGCGCCCACAAACTGCAAAAGTATAAGTATTGGCCAACTCAATAGTTGGTAGTAGATAATTTCCTTCCACCGATTAATTTGGTCATTTTACCAAAGCCCGAGTATTTCGTAGACAGTTTGTGATTGCAAAGTTTATACTTGTTTTTTTTTCTATCATTTTTTGAAGGCTTTTTGCCAAAAAATATTTTAATTCTTGTCTGCTTTTTCTCTGCACATTAAATTCTATAGTTTTGAGTTCTTTTCGCATTCTGAAATTCGTTTTCGCCGATTATTGTCTTAATGAAGTAAATATAAAAAAAACTCCATCTGTATCTCTGAGCCTTTTTACAATTACAATTACAATTACAATTTTGCGGTATGTGAAGCACATATACATGCATTCACATTTTTCTGTGCTCATTGGGAATAATGCAGGACTCTAATGTTAAAGCAATCTTTTGAGCCCTTAAATGCAATTCAATCATATCTTTCCCCTTCATAATTATTCTTATTTTTTTTTTGTGTGATCTGTTGGATTCATCCTTATCTGATATTCGTATTGATATTTCCGATATAATAATATTAATTAAATTTTATTAAATATGGTGTAGGAAGTTTATTTGGATGGAAAAGTGATTAGCCCCGACTATTTAATCCTGTAAGAATTTGTTTATTGTTTGTTGACTTGAAGCTTGAAAAATTGACTTGTCTGACATAATATTAAGGTTATATACTCTGATTCCACATCCTTCTGGCCATATCAATTGTCAATCTGTGCATCTCGAAAAGTGTGGCAGATGTTATCTCTAGCAAAGTTCTTAGTCAACACTTTCACTCAGGTAAGGATCTATATAATCCTTTCACTTCGTTACTGAGTACCAAAATTCAGGCGCTTAAGTTCTGTGGATGTTGGTCTGTGAATGTGGTGTTGCCAAAGTGCAAGGCGTGTGGCATGCCTCATGCATGAGCTGTCCGTCCTTGTCGTCACCGGCCCGATGTCGCCATCGCGCTTGTTGTCCACGTCCAGTGTGACTTGTCTTCCAATTTAGAGGCAATATTCAAGTTAGCATTTACTTTAGCTGCCCCGTCCAGCCGGAGTAATAATTTTGACACTCACTGTGCGCATCTTTTCCTTTGCGCTCCGCTCTATGACATTGCATTTGTGTTTGCTTCTGGCTTTTTTGTTTGTTTCCTTTCATTGGTTGAATAAGATTTTCATTTGCTCGCTGCTATTTATACCCTGCTTACAATACAAAACTGTTTTTGGGGGCATCCAATGAGGAGTTAGCCTTGAATATGGGCGGATGCTCTTCTAATACGTTCAGGAATGTGAGAATCTCTAAACTGAAATGCAGACTAGAAGATATTTATATTTATATCAAATACTAATCTTTCCAGATTAATGGGACGTGCCTTAATCTGAAGTTATCCCTTTCCTCACAAATAAAACTCATCACCTAGTGAAACTTTTGATAAGCGTATTGTCAATATTCCTTTATGTCAAGAGTTTCTATTTTGCATGCGTGAACAGGGTATCGCGCGGCTGGTCAAATCCGACTGCGTCTGCCTCACTGGTCTCGTTTTTATTTCAAATCGTAATTTATTCTGTGGTAGTTGTCTTTTTTTGCCTTTTTGTGCCTTTTTGTGCGTCGGCTTCTCATTGGTTTATGGCTTGTAAGTTGTTTATTATTAATGTTTGGCATATGCCGGAAGTTTCGCCGATTTGATGCTATTCTTGCTGCACTTTGCGGCATGAGCTCATAGTTGTGTATCTCAGCAACTCTTGCCATATTTTTTTAACACGAACATGCGTCATGTTGCGATAAAGGAGGAGCTCCTATTCCCAAATTCCACAATTATTTATGCCCAACGCAATGAAAAGCTCTTGCCTTATATCTGGAGTACATTCAGAATAGGTAAATAATCATGAATTGCAGTCACGTAGCCATATGGATTGCAAATTACGAAAGAATGAAGTAACGAGATCTAATTAATAATGATATTAAGAATGTGCCTTCAAAATAAGGTTATTCAAAATAAGATCTTGCAAAGCAGGAAGAAATTTATTTTACAATCGACTCACATAAAGATGTTGATTGGCTTTAGGCCACTTATTGCAAGCACTTATTATCTATTGATGGGGTGCACAGTTAAATTTGGAAATCGTCTTTGGTTGTGAATTTACTTTCAAAAATTCGCCATCGTAGACTTTCGATTTAAGCAAAAAGCGTGCTTTAAGCCGCCCAAAACCGAGCCGGAAAAACTGAACTGAGAGCAAAGTTAGCTTCAAAAGCGAAAGGTGTTTATGATAGACTAGAATAAAGGTAAGACATGCAAGGGAGGATGTGTAGGGAACGACTAGACGCGCAACAAGTTGCACGTACTTGAAGCAGCGAGAAAGGGAAAAGAAAGTCGCACGCGGAAAACTCACTTAAAATCCGCAAATAAGTGACACGAATGAAGTTGAAGCTCGAGCTCGAGCAGACGCAAGAGCTGATGCAACAATTGTCGCCAGGGGATGGATGGGGATGGTTGTGAAAACATGCTAAGAGAAAAACGGTAACTCCAAGCAATTCCGTTATATAAAGCCGACTTTGTAATACTCTGTTCAAGTTAGTTAGTACATTATTCTATTATACTGTAGAATGAGTATTGATTGAAGTACACTCAATGAAACTTGTGCAACGTGCCAACAAGTCGCATTGATTGTTGCTCAATCACTTCTGTATGTAAACGTACATTCATATTTCCATGTTCCCTGCTCAACTGTTGATTGAGTTCACTCAGTCGATCATTGTAGCTGCGACCGCCATTGAGCGATCTTTTTAGTGCCAACGCTCACACTCTGCTCAAACGCTGCAGCTCTTATACAAGAGCGCTCTTCCACTCTTATATTATGTATTATTTGAGTAAGAAATGTGTGGTAAGACATGTGCAGCTTCTAACTGGCAAACTGGCAAACTGGCAAACTGGCAAGCTGGCAAACTGGCAAACTGGTGACTGCAGCGTTACGAGTGTGTTGAACTTGTGGCAGACCTCTTCGGCATTATTCCAATTGAACTGGAATTGGTTATACTGGAAACATTGGTATGCGAATTTCGGAATGCCGGAACGGTCCATGGAAGTCTGCCAAGAGCTACAACAGCAACCATAAACAAGTAAGAGTGCTCTACACGAAGTGCTCGACTACGATATACCTTGTATATGTATACGTTTAAGTATACGCATATGTTCTAATACGTACATACATAATTTTGCATTATGATTATATTGTTTGAATATTATAAAACTATTTGATAATAAAGATATATTTGAGGAATTGCTTTTATTTTGAATTTAGGCTATACAAAGCCAGAAGAAATAATTGAGCACTTGATCAGTCTGAACAACAACATTGCGATCAAGATTGAAAAATAATGCTAAAGAGAAGACCAGATGAAGAGAGAGATTGTAACAGACGCAAAGAGAGAGGGACAGAGAGAAACAGACACACACACACACACAGAGCCGGACACAACGCGCAATGAGAATTAAAACTTAAAATAATATCCACATACATACATACATACACACGCATTCTTAAGCACAATCATGTGAGTGCATGTGTATACGAGTTTGTAAGCATTTGCGCTTGCATTCAAACCCCCAATGCATAAATAGAGTGGGGAACAGTAACACCGAATAGTGAATGTCTTTGCGAACATCTGAAAGGTTCTTTACAAATATGTTATCTAGATTAATTTAATTTACTATTAAAAGAATATTTTCGATAATTGCATATGAATCATAAATAAAAAAAACTTTAGTAGCAAAAAGATCGGAGCTGCCATAGTATGCTATGCGAGGGTATTAAAATTAACTCCTAGATACAAAGAGAGACTGTGGTCCAATGTAATGGAAAATACAAAGAAAAAAACAACTTGGGAGCGTCGGTTTGGTTGGAGAGAGAATGCTGGAATGGAGGTTTGCAATGTTGTTCGTACTGCTATTTCTTTGATTCCAATGAGCACTCGTCGAGTCGATTTACAATACATATACATACATACGTACATAGGCAGAAAGAAGTAGTACGATCAAGTGGTTTCAATACGTGCGCGTGTTGGTGTGCTTCAAACAAGTAATGAAAGCGAGCACTGGAAAATAATGAAACACATTCAAACTAACAAAAACTCTGGGAAAATATGTAAACTTGTGAAAGGCTATAACGGCGCAAAGCAGCAAAAGCAAAGATTCAAAATATCGAACTAGCTCTTGCCCCTAACCCCTTACCTTCACTCAATATCTGCAAAAAATAAAAAAATTCCCGTAAGCGTTATCAATAATGTAAGAACCCCCATTTAAGCAAGAAGTATGTATGTATGTATGTGTTCGATTCCCCCTTGCACAGGGGCTTTGGTATATATTTTTATATATTATTTGAACCATCTACTGATTTGAACCATCTCAGTCATAAGTTCACTTTATCAACAGAAATACCTTTAAAGTCTGAAGACGAGAGTAAGTTTTTATAATTGCATTTGTGCTATTATCTTAGGAACGACATAAACATATATTGCCGGACTCATGACAAGGTGATACATTAAATAGCTGTGGCTAAAGGACTAATTATGAGAAGGCCGATCTACCTGATGCCAATTCGCTGTGGCTCGGACTTAAGACTAAAACTGCAACTGAGTTGGCAAAATTGATTCGTTTTCTTTCAGCCAGCTTCGTTTTGTTCAACTGACTGTGGCAGTGTCTTCTTAACTGCATCTGGTGAAAGTTGCACTCGCTCCAAGCGGCTGCTTTTCAAGGTCTTTCCGTAGGTGTTCCATGGACACGAAAAACCTAGAGAAGGGAGCCGTGGGGACAAATGAGTTGCTGGTGAAGACGGCCTCAGATATGGCAACTGGGGAAACCCAGTGGTATGCTGCTCGGCGCTGTGGCTGCGGCTGCGGCTGCGGCTGCGGCTGTTTCTGTGGCTGTGGGATAAGGTGTTTCGCTTCGCTCGTAAATAAGTGAAAAAGTGCCAGTGTATTGATATACCAGTTTTCAAGTGACCGGCTTAGCAAACCGTATTACAATCAAACATACTTGCATACACATGCATGTGTACTTACCAATACATATACGAGTATCTTACATTTCTTATGTGCCCGCAGAGGTACATAACGACATAACGACATAACGGCTCCTGAAGTGTTCATATTTGCAAAGTATTCGCAATCTAAACATTCAGTTCCTATCGAACTGAAACAGAGTATTCCGTAGTGGGTTGCATAAACCAAGAAATTTTTATATTTATGCCGCTTTAAAGGGAGGCAAAGTTTTCCCTTCTCTCTTATATGCAACTTGACCTCGATTACTTATCATTTATTAAATTTATAATACTTCATTTTATTTAAGTCCAGTCAGCTACATAAGGTGTACGCTTTAGGGTCTGATCTATTTTTGATCAACTTGGAAGGGATCCCTTGACTAGTGGACAATCAACTAATCGCAGTTTTCTCTGAATCAGTTTATTCATAAGAACTCTGCTGTTGTCTTTCCAAATACACGCCTCGAATAGCTCCATCTGATTCATAGCCTGGTTCGCCGCAGTTGAAGTTGTATTTATACCTGATGAACACGAGCTCCGAGTTCCACTTCCCAGTTCCACTCTCTGTATACAGATACATGTGTACACATGCACACACACACACATACACATACACATACACATGCACATCACATACATATGTAGCTTGAGGCGGATTTTGCCATATTATACGCGTTCCAGCTTCTGCTTTTCGTTAATTTTTGTATGTCTCCGACCACTTCTACGCTCCATTGCGGATAGTCAACATTTTTATACCCTGAGCCAAAATCGGTAAAAGGGTATAATGTTTTTATATATATATATATGTATGACAGCCCGTCCGATCTTGTTTGAGTTGATTTAAACATTTATAACAAACATAAACAGCACCGCCGCACGAAGCTTAGGGTAACTCCTAGTCGAGCACACCCAGACAAATTTTATTAAATTTACAAATGCTTGCAAGATTAAAGATCGCATCTTTTGTCTCTCAGTTATATTTATTTTAATACGTTTACCAAACTTAATACGTTAAATGATTAAATATCGGTTAAACATTGATTTGGAAAATGATTTTGTAGCTCGAAGCAGGGTGTCTTAAGTCAGGCAGGCCCTCCACTGGATCACTCTTACTTGCTTTGACTGCTCTTATGATTGTTAGACTGTACAACGTTGGCTTCGATATGCGCACTTTCTCCTTAAATACTATTTTTGCCAACATTGTTTTCGTCGTCATCCGCCGAGCCTGATCCGTTAACACCTGTACTTGCTGTCCTCTCTCCCTCTCTTCCTCACTAACTGACTCCCTCACTCTCTTTCTCTTACTTGTGGGTCGAGAGTCTGAAACTCCGATAATTTGAGGCTTTCCTCAATTCGAAGCAGTTGCTTCCGCTTGTCAATCATGAGTAAACTCTTTAGTCACTTCTTCTATCTTTTTGCATGTTGCTTTCTTATTAGCTCTTTCTTTTAACTTATAATTCAATTTTGTTGTCTAAATCCATTGAAATCGCTTAAACCGACGTATAGATCTATGATAATATTAAATATAATATAATAATTTTTTGTCGCACGTAGTCTCAGTAGGACCATGGGAAACTTATTATATGCTTTAATTTTGTAAAAGAAAATTGGCAAATGTATGCATTTTGCATCGTCTGATTTGGTAATCCAAATTAAAAAAAGAAGATGAAACCCTAATGAAATTAAGAGCTGGTCCAAGCGCCTCGGCCGGTTGGAAATTTGATGTTTTCAATTGTAGCTTATCTTAGCAAGCACGACTGGTCCACTCTAACCAGCTTCAGATTAAATTTTAACTACGACTTGTTTTGTCCACCTCCCATCCCGACCAGCCAGAGCGACAGAGCGGCAGAGCGCCAGCAGCGAGAAAAAGTTGCAGTCGCCCCACTGCTAAAAGCGCCACTCGACAACTGCAAAAATGTGGCTACTTCATGGGGAAGGTTTCGGGTGGGGAATGGGGAATGGGGAATGAGGAATGGGGGGGGGGGGGTTGAGTCGCTGGCTGGCAATTTGAAAAGTTTGCAAACCGATTGCCGCCTGTTTGCATGACTAGTGGCTGACAACGAAATCGCTGGAGCAGCTGAGCTCAGCCAAAGACCATTGGCCGCTATTTATTTTGAGTGGTGCATTTCGATTGGTTTCTCTTCGGTTCCACTATTATTAAGGCTGTGTTCCACTTAAATGGTTACATAAGGTGCGGCTGAAATCCGAATTTCTCAATGGTTCTTTTCCAGTTTTCCTGCCCGATCGCACATTGCTTCGAAGAGTTTCCTTTCGAGCACCCATTTATATTTAGCATATTTTAATAAATTGTATGTACCGCAAAGATTCATTTTCCACTGCAGCATCATCACACGAAATAAATTTGAAATGTTTTTCAGCATTCCTAGTAAATCCACATCTGCAGTAAATTCATTGCATGAATTGAAATTGAAAATCAAAATGAATTTTGTGTGTTTGTATTATTATTAATATATTTTATTGAGCTTACATAAGTAGAGTAATATACATTTATGTATATTTACATTTCATTGGAATAACCGATAACCCCAGTGACTGTCAAGAATCGCAAAGTTTCTAAACAAAAATTGATTCCATTGTGAATAACATCACACAATATTATTACCATAGATATGGTAAGACTCCTAAACCAGCATATCTAGTCTAGATCATTCATTTTCCGAATGGAAAAGGGATTGAAGAAGTTATGAGTATACAATTTTAAAGATATGGGGACAGTTGTTAGCCTTGGAATGCGTTAATGCGGAGAGTTTAATAACTATCGGACTTTGAAAACCGTAAATATTTTGATTTGATGAAGTAAGAATTTGATTTAATCAATAAAAGCTGCCGCTTATACAAATGCAGTTAGACATATTCAAACGTTTGTGTGGCAATACACTCGACGTTGCTAAAATATTGAAATCATTTACAGGTTTTGATTAATTGGCTTGTCCAATGCAAATGTTTTTGGTCTTTTGGCTTTTGCACGAATACAATCTCGCATATAAAGTTAATTTATGTATGTATAGACTTACGTCCACATACATTCATACACACGTACATATTTGTAATTCTCGTTGTAGTCCACTATTTGGACATTGTCTATGCGCCAAGCAGCGTATGGCATACTATTTAAAATGCTTGCAAAGAGATACAAAATACATTACGAACGCGGTTGCCAAGTCTTGAAATTCCCTTTATTGCATTCTTTCCCACACCGAATGGCCAGCCCAACCAGCCAGCCAGTCAGCCATCCAGCCTACGAGCCATTGATGCAGAGATGAAGCCCAAGACATGGGGAGAAGCTGAAACAGAGCTAGAGACGGAAAGGAGGTCTGACTGGAAGTGGTGCTACAATATCAGAGATACTCCGGGCCTTCTTGCAGGTTGCTGGTTGCTGGTTGCTGGTTGCTGGTTGCTGGTTGTTGGTTGCTGGTTGTTAAAAGTATGTATGACTGCAGGGCTTACGTCGCCATAGTCATTTACAGTGTCGTAAATTATATTGGAGTGTCTCATTCTGTTCGAGGCTGCCGCATAAGCTAGTCAAGCCGGCTCGAGCAACTTAAACATCATAATCATCACAGTGATTATTTCGATTTAGTGGCAGCGACCAAGTACACTGTTTTTTTTTTATTTTTTATTTGCGTTTGTCACTTCTGTGCACCTAATTTAATCATTTTTACAAACTTACACTATCTATATTTATTTATTTATTTATTTATTTATTTACTGGGAGAGAACAAAGAGAAAAAATGCATATTGAAAATAATTACAACCGTTGCGAACGGCTGCAACTGACTATGGAGAACACTGTTCCCACTTCTAATAGTAAAGCTTTCGTTTTTAGACAAAATGTTTGTACTTGAATGCTTGCATAGAGTAGGAAATTATACAGTAGTCTACCAGCATAATTTATTTGTTCTATCGTTAATAAGCAGCTATATTTTATTGCTATTTAACGGAGCGAGCTGAAACATATTTTTGTTGGAACAAAAATAAATTGAAATTTATGCCGTATAGTAATCAAATGATCTAATTTTTTGATAAGTAACAGTGTTAATGGAACCTTCGAGAGCATCACAATTGCAGATGATATTAAAATAAAAATACTTCCATAATTTTTAGGAATGGCAAATGAGTAGCTCAGCAGTTGAAAGCTTCGTACTACAATGCTGCATTGCGGTGCTTACAAGCCAAAAACCGGTTTCGCAAGGTAATGTATAAGTAAACACTCTCGAAAGCGAGCATCGCCATGTTAAGTTTACCAGCAAACTGCAGTAGAGGTAATTCCCGGCTCTGGTGTGTACCCTATGAAGTAGTAGGGTGGAGAAGGGTAGTATGTGTAGGAGGAAGATGGAATGCATGTTCTTGAGCTTGCTGATCGGTATTGCGGAGGTATCTCCTAGTCAGTCACTCCCCTCTTGCGCAAAGCGAGGCGCATGTCTCATTGCTTTTTCTGCCATCCATTTAAGTTCTACATCAAAACTTTAGAGTCTAAAGTTCAAATGCTATCGCTGGGCTGGATTTCTGTGGCTGCACCATTCCTACAATTTGGTTACTTTCGGTTTCTGACCTTTGAGGGTTATCTGCGTGCCACGTTAAATACATACATACATACATATGTACAAGTGTATACTAAACAATCTGAATTTTGTTTTCCGTAACTATTTATAAACGTGCAAATTGTATTTTTATTTCATTATTTCTAAATATTATTTGAATACAACATTTTGCACTCATAAAACATTCTGAATTGTTCTTTTATTAAATAAAAAGAAGGTTGCCTTCGTGGCATCCATAACTGTGTATAACTGTGTCTGTGCGGCAAACTATATAAGTGCAACCCGAACATGAAATTTACCCAAAATGCAAGAGATTTTCTCTTTGTTTCTTCTCCTTTGTAGTGGAATGCTCTTTGGAGCAGCTCTCTTCGCCCACACAATTGCAGTGTTGCTGGTGCCTTACCGGTTTTGCTTTTACTACGATGACAACGCCGACGTTCGTTGGTGTTGTGTTTTGTACGTGCGGTCTATCTTTTAGATAAATATGTATCTAACGGTTGATTGCAGTAGTACATGGCGCTCAGCTGTGCGAACCGGCTACACACTGGTTATGCGGGCGACTCACCGAATCACCGAATCACCGAATCACCGACTCACCGACTCAGCGACTCAGCGACTCAGCAACGACGACTTTGACTTCGGCTCGGCTTCCAGTTTCAATTCCAGTCGTTTTGAAAATCTTTCGGACTGGGCGCGTTCCAACACGAGCGTTCCATGCAACATTGCCGCTGCTGGCAGCGTCGGCACGTTTCGTGACTGTTCGAGGGTACAACGCCAGCATTCCGAACAGTCCGACATTAACTTTCAAACTGTACGGTTTGGCAGAGTTTCCAGCAACGGGTGCAGCGCGTCATGTTCGATGTTTTTACTCTGCCACTGCCAACACAGCTACACACACAATCAAAACTCAAGCAACAACAACAGCTACTGAGCAAACTGCAATAAGATATTGTTGTTGTAGAGTTTAAGCAATTGAAGTGAGTAGTGAGTGCGCGAATATCAAAGTTAAACCGCAAAATTAAATACAAATATGAATGCAAAAATTTGTATTTATGAAATAAAAACATGCTCGAAAACAAAAAGAAATTTAGCCAAGACAAGTTGTTATTGTCATTAGCTCACATCCTGCTCTTTGTGTATGGATTTCAACTTATTTAACTTTATATCATGAAAGTGTACGAACAACAAACGCCAAACATATTTTTTTTATATGTACATGTACATACATACAATATAATTTTTGTGGTGATTTTGATTAAAAAAAAAGAATCCGCTCTTCTCAATTGTAATATCCGGTGTAGCGGAATTTCGCTGTGTCTGAATCTGATAATATACATGCATGCATGTATGTATGTATGTTGTACACACGTATATTAAACATACATACATACATATTTATGTCAGTGTGTGTGGTTGTGTTTGGGTATCGTGAGCGTGTGTATGTGTGAGTGTGTGTGTGTGTGTGTGTTTGCGTGTGTGTGAGTGAGAGAGAGTACACAAATAAACAGGCGAGTGAAATAGAAAATTGAGCCCAAGAAGCAGCATGGAAAAAGTTCGAGACAATTTTTGAGTCTTCTTTTGTTTATTGAATTTATCTCGGTGGCAACATTGAGGTTATATTTATATTAAATTTCTCTCTCAATTTGTAAATAGCAGTGCACAAAATATCATAATATTGGGATATAATTAAAAAGAGTTCACTAAGCCGCAAAATCAAAAGGTGCAATTAATAAAGCAATAAAACACATCGCATGTGTAAAAATCAGCGAAACAACAATGATAAATAATTAATAATGCAATAATTAAGAAAAAGAAGTGCAATTTTTTTGAAAACAAGCTTACACTAGTAAATAAAGTACAGTTAGTAAAACATTGACTCAATCGAAACAATTTACCAATAACATTTAAATAATTCAAGTGTTGATAAGTGATTGTTGATGAACAAGACAAAAAAAAAAAGAGAAGAAAGTTATATAAAATAGTATTTGAGGATTATTTCAAGACTAAAAGGCTGTCCTAACTGTAAGTATATATAGGTATATGTCAAATAAGTTAACAACTTAAACAGTTCGACGTTTGCGTTTGCGTTTGCTCCTCCCTTAAACATTCCCCATTATAAAATACTCTACAAGGAAATACAGAAAACCCAGAATCGAGTAATGTCATACATAGTTGGTGGATTACAATAGATGAGAAGAAAAGTCTTAAAGAAAATAAATTAAAAGGTTAGGCTGAAAACAGAAATAATGAAATGATACACTTAAAAAAATGCCACGTAAATTGTGAAGGCTTTCGTGTAAGCTTTTATCTGGGCTTAGATTTTGATGTTTATTGTTGTTTTGTTTTGTTTTGTTTGTCAAATTGATTGTTGTTGTTGTTCATGATAGGCAACAAAAAACATGCAATTTTGTAATTATTGTTTTACGGTCTGTTTCAGACGATTTCTGTAGGCTGTACAAGAGCTTGGCGAACGGTTATCTTTTCCGATTTAGTACGCCTATTATATTTGATTGGATTGTTTTTAAGGTGCTCAGATAAATAGCTCAAACACTCCCGACAGTCTCCCTTGTCATTGATTTCCTAACCAACTTCAAACAGAAGAAACAAACTTACGGTAAAATTCAAAACTACACTGCGCGAAAGCGACAAGTAGTAAATTGCTCGCTGCTCGTTGCTCGTTGCTCGATTGCCAAGAGATGACGCTGTTGGGAGCCCTGTGGGGGTTATTGACTTTCTTCTGCCTTTGCCACTTCAATCATGCTTTGTGTTTATGTTTACGTGTATTCGCTTTTTGTTAATTTATTTCGAGTCATTTGCCAGCATGTGTGCAAAATGAATACTATACTATACTATACTATATTAGACTATCGTACACCCTATGCTAAGATATAGGAATTTGTGCAGATATCTTTTGATACCCAATCAAAATTGATTGAATTGTGTTTCTGCCACTTGCGCAAGTCAGAGGGTGAGATAAGCGCCCAGATATCAAAGACTTTACAAGTAGGCTAAATTATAGTGTAACTGAATACACCCAGAGAAAAAACTATCTGTAACTATCTGTACCCATGTGGCATGTGGCATGTGGCATGTGGAAAGGTATCTTTCAGTTGTTTCCTTCTGCTTTATAACGAAAAATCATTTTTTTAAACAAGTCTTTCGTTCAGTTTCCGCTGGTTTCACAATTGCCAAAAACATGTTCATTATTATTATTATTTAATTTAATTTAATGCTTACTTTTTTTTTTGTTTGGAAAGCTTTAAGCAATTGAACTCATTAATATTCGTTTTCTATGTTGCGGCACTATAGTGTTTATATTTTATTGGCTTGATTCGCGTTCTGATATAGTGGATCAAATTAATAAATTATGGGAATGCTAGTAAATATCTTTCTTATAACAGAACAAAAAAAAACATTGTATCCTCTTAATCCGCTTGCACAATAGTGTTTAGCGTAATGCATATCGAAGGGCGAAAGGCACAAATATCTAGGACAATTTGTAGTTGCAGTCGATTGAATGTTGCTTACGGAGCAGCCATTGCCCAGAATATCAATTTAAACTTACAATGTTTTTGGAAATCTGTTAAAATTTTGACTCAGTGATAAAATGTCCTGCTGGAGAGTGGTCCACTCTTGCCCTTGTGCCGATAATTGTACATGCCCTAGTTCAATGAAAAGGCATATCTGTCGTCCGGTAAATGAGCATAAGAGGCTTCTGTCGTCACATACGCAATGCCGACAGAACACTTCTAAAAGCGATTGGGACATATGGTACAAGCGTAACCTTAAGGTAGTTCAAGAGCTGGCCATAAAGTTGGAGAAGCCAATAACTGAGATAGCCGAGTTATTGTTTAACTTCACGCTCCAGAACTACTACCATATTTTGAACCCAATGGGCAAGGGGTGGAACAAAAGCCGAGTGCCACTCTCCTGCACAGACGTTTGTGAGCGTTACCTATCTATTTTTGACTTAGAGGGAAATTTGCGTGATCAATCACATCCCAAGAGTCTTTTTCATCTCCTTGAACTGATACAAAATATTACACATTGGAACAATGCTAGTGGTAATGAACAACGAAAAATGGATATTAGCAAAAAACTAGCCACGATGCAATTTCCCACAAAATTTAATGAAAATATTGTCATCCAACCTATGAGAAATATAAAATACAATTACTTGGAAAAAACAAAACGAACTTCAGGTTCAGATAAAAATATTAACCTACCATCGTTTAAAAACGTCAATAAACGAATATATTTTAGAAATAGCTCGGATGGTAGTGTGAATTTAAAGAGAGGCCCAAAGGCATTATCGCCCAGCGATTCATTATTGCTCGATGAAAAGGGACGACGTCGAGGTCAAGGCAGCAAGCAGCTCGATACATTGCGGGAAAAGCAAATGCAAATTCTGCGCTTAATGATAGAAAAGAATTCGAAGGAGGATCCCACTCGACTACTTGAAGTACTCTCTGACGCAGATCTAAACGATTTGAATTCCCACAGAAAGAAAACACACAGAAAAGCTGCCAAAGATATATCCTCCTTCTATTCGTCCGTAGTCACAGGTGAGTCGAAGCCTCGACGACACTTTTCCATGCGCCGTTCAAAATCGAGCACTATGAAGGAACAAATGACAAATGAGTCAAGAGAAAAAGAGTTAAATAGCGGCAACCTTT
The DNA here is from genome assembly GCA_037075185.1 of Drosophila pseudotalamancana. Lineage (NCBI taxonomy): Eukaryota > Metazoa > Arthropoda > Insecta > Diptera > Drosophilidae > Drosophila > Drosophila pseudotalamancana. The sequence goes on from JBAMCK010000442.1 coordinate 73,307, forward strand.
CGCCAATTGAGACGGATTCGACAGAAACGGAAATTATTTTACCTAAAAAGAATCGTATGTATTACGGTGACCCTCTGCCCGTTCTCTTCCATGAGCCTTACGATAGGAATAAGCAATTCACTTTTATGCGCCGTGATCCAAACCAGCTTCGCTTGCAGGAGGATGGGCTTGTGGGTAAGTCCCGTGTGCGGCGCTATAAGCGTAAATCAATAGAATTAGCACTGCAGAAGGCCCGTGAAAGGTATTCCATACATAGCATGAACAGCTTCCAAGTTGAGGTAACTGCAAAGAATCAAAATCCTGGGCTTCAGAAAAAACCTGAATTTCGACGAGTCTTCTCGTCCGCCAGCAGGCGTTCAAGGAAAACAAAATAAACTTATGCTAAGTCAAGGATGGGGGTAAAAGTTAGCTATGAGTTTCTGTTTTAAATAAAATTTTAAATTACACACTCGCTTTTAAATTTACAATTTTTGATTTTTGTCAATGTTCTGCACACCCTCCTGTAGTCTACCACATAGTAGAACGCTACGTCTGCTGTACTGCGACGTAGATACAGAAGCTATAAAGAATTGTAGGCGACTCAACCCACATTGGCAATCGCAGGAGAGGAAATGGTGTCTACAGAATGGAAGCATAATAAGACAGCTGGCCGGCATAGTGCAACAGTCTTGGAGCCGAGTGGGGGGCTTTCTCTATGAGCTGACCCTGCAGAAGTTTAGCCAGATTATTAATCCGAAGTGCTCGCAGTGGAACGGGATCCGAGTACCCTTCGTTCGTCCTGACATGTGTGCAATCTATGATGGGATTTTCGATAAACAGGGCAACCTGCGAAATCCATTGCATCCGTATATTCTCCATTTACTGGTTACGATATTGAACCACTTTCTGAATATGCCGTGCGAGGAATCTCAAAGGGGCCGTAGAACGTTTGGTGACGAAATCTTCGAACGCAGAAGGGTTTCGTGCAGAAACTTTTTAAAATCTGATATGACGAATGGCCATCCTGCAGGGTCTGACCTGAAAGACTTTCTGGATAATTCTGCGTTTGGCTTTGGATTTTCTGGAGGTGACATGGACTCGGCTGAAGATGGCTTTGGTGGCAGGAATGGTGGCAAGAATGGTGGCAGGAATGGTAACAGGAATGGAGACGGGAATGGTGACAGGAATGGTGACAGGAATGGTGATAGGAATGGTGGTCGAAACGGTGGTAAAAACGGTGGAAGAAATGGTGACTCGGGCTCAGGTGAAGATGGCAAAGGTGGAAAATATGGTACTAGAGACGGTCACGGTCGAAGAAGATATGATTCAGATGATGATATAAGCATTGGAGGTCATGGTGGAGGTAGAGATGATGAATTCGGCCGCCGCGGTCGCGCAATGCAAAGCATCAACGAAATTTCAAACTTGTACTCAAGCGTTGTGGAAAACAAATATCAACGCCAGCTGATAAAGAAGCCCAAGCCCAAGGTGCCAAAGAAGAAGGCCTACAGGGGCAACGAAGATCGAAGATACCTTGGTCTGATGCTGCCCGTGTTGATGCACGAACCATTTGATGATTCGAAACCGTGGACTTGGGTCCGTCGACATCCCCTGCAGCAACGAGTTATCGAAGGAACACGATTGGCACGTGCGAAAGTACACAAGTATAAGCGACAGACTCTTGAGCTGCAATACCAAAGAGCAAAGCAGCGCCACAGTGTGCGAAGCATGTATTCCCTAAAGGACCACGCATCTATCATTTCAGGTGATTTGTTTGGCAGGAAAAACCCGCCAAAGAAAGGCGCACCTACTGTCAAGGCGTTCAATTACAATAATATTGGGGACAAGTCAGAAGATACGCGTTTTTCCAAGGCAAAGCTATTACCCAAGCCGAAAGGAAAGCAGGCAAAATAAAATATTTTTATTTGTCGACAAACAGATAGAAGAAATATATTATTATGCCGGTACATTACATCTCAGGTGGATGATTTCGCTTCGGTTACGTTTTAAATAATGCCTTAAAAAGTATTAATTTTACATAAGAAATGCTCAGAAGCAAACAATTATTTTAAATGGATGATGGAGGCAAGAAACGTACGCAAATCGGAAGACTTCACAATTCAAATCAATCTGCATCTGTTTATTCCTTTATCAGATAACCTAAATGTGTATCCCGCAACGATAACGCTAGAAAAAATACCAGGGCTAAATGACTACAATATTATCCTGCAGATTCACAAAATAAAAATTCACATTAACAAACTTAAGATATTTCAAATGATTAATCGATTGAGAAGTCTTCTTCTTACTCCCAAAAATATAGTAATTGTGATTGGTTCCTATAATCTACAACCTATAAAGGGGACTCACTCATTCGAGATCGAGATTGAGATCGAGATTTGGTAGAGTTGCGCATTTATTAGCCACTATGCCGTATCTACTGATTAGGGCAATGAGGGAATCGTCCGCCGGACGGACTTCCTCTCTGCATTTGATCGAGAGTTACGCAATTCATGGGACGCGCTTAACTCTTTATAAATAAAACTTAAGGTTGGATTTCTGTTGCTGCGACTTCCGCATTGCGATTTATAGTGTGTGAATTTCTTTTATGTGCTTGAGGCAGCGGCTCGAAATAATAATTAAGTTGAATATTCTCTTCATTCATTCAGCGAATGGCAACTGATCCACACTCCACAATTGTGGATAACACAATGCAAATCCTTCGCATTGCGTTTGTACAAATATCCTATTCTCATACTTTCTTTCTTTCTTCCGTTTCCATATAATATACTCGAATATACATATTTCTCTTACACTCTTTACGTTAGGCTGAGTGAGGCTAAATCGATAAAAACTATCAAATCTGTTCGGAGCGTTGACTGCTGAATCTGGCTAAGAGACCGCTGAGTCCTCGTCCTGCCTCGTCCTGCTTCGTCCTGCCTCGTCCTTCCCCGTCGTATGAGTGACGACTAACGGGACATGTGCGCCCGATGATGCGCCACCCTTGATTTGGTCGGCACTCATTTTTCGGCCATGTTGCGTATGCTGTCAAATCTCTTCCGTTCCGGCCTTCGATGCTGCTGGCATTTTTTCTTGGCAACAGCCAGCGAAATTTTTAGCCATTGTTGTTGGTTGGTTGGTCCGTTTTGGCACCGACTTGGCCCAGGCTTATTGTGAAGGGACAAGGGGTGGAATCCGGCTTCCAAATTCTGTGCTTTTTACTGTTGTCAAGCTGACAACACAAATACACATAATCATACATTGATATCTTAGTGTGTATAAAGGCGCCGCCTTTAAAGAGTCGCAATCGAATGAGCCAAGTGCTGTGTTCAGATTCACCCGTTTGCAACATTTTGGGGAGCAACCAAATTCTAATTTGTTCTACTATTGAGTTTAATAATACTTCAGAAGTGTTTTACAGTGTGCTGGAAAATTAACAAACCGATTTCCCTCTGTTTGAGACACAAATGTTAAGTATTTCTTTTATATATTATTATTTATTAACAATGTTTCATACATCTTTCGTATCCAATTTCGTACAGTTCCATGAGGAATTACGGAAATAAATTTATAAAATTGTACTTAAAGTCTGCTCCCAGATTTATACGATTCGAGCTCGGAGCTGTGAGCTGATCATCAATCAGTTAGTCAAGACAAACAGTTATGTAGTCACTCGAACTTAACGACGACGACGACGACTTCCCAAATGTCTCTGCTTTTAATATTAATACAAACATCACGCATTCGTAATGTCCCATTTAAACGAATTGCGTGTGCAGAGTTCACAATGGACCTCGACCAGATACCAGATACCAGATACCAAAAAGAATATGCAAAGGAGTGTGCCTAAAGTATTAATCCTTGCCACTATGGCATAATTACGCAAACGTTCTATAATTTCCATCATTCATTTGAAGAATACTAATAATCATGATATTCTGTTAACAACATTTTGAACGGCTGATTAGAGAGTGTTGACGACCCTTTTAAACTCTTTTTCTTTTTTATAAGATAAATCTTATTAAAAGTTTTCTTTATCTGAAGTTATTTTGTATACCCTGCATTAACTAATTTTTTTCTTTAATTCATAACCAAGGATTAGAATATTGGAAGGAGGCCTTGGACCTAGGGCATTATTTGATGTACTTAGTTAAAAAAAAACCTTTTCTAATATATATATATATAAGTTTACTGGACTTTAGGTTTATCTTCGGTGTCTTCGTATTTTGTGCCTTGGCACAATTTAATCTGCTTTGAAGGTAGTTTAAAACGAGCACAACAAAATCTTGAAGTCAAGTCATTAGATTTTTGTAATAAGTGGTCTAGTAAGAGATGAAGGAAGCCCATGTAAACCATTAATAACTGTTGCAAAACTTATACACTTATCTACCTATAAATATATAAATATGTAGGTACTAAATTGACTTCACAGGTTGCAAGCCTATTTTAACTAGCCTGGAACACAGTGTCGAGGGCTTGGGTAAATACATTTGCAACTTGCAAGTACTCATTTGCAAACAAATGTTTTTATATAAACATACTGTAGTTGTTAAATAGCTTATGCAATCTCTGTAATTAGCCACAGAGGCTGTTTCATTGTTTTGCAGTCTGTACCACAAGCTGGATTATGTAACCGCAAACCGACTGCAAAGTGAACAATAACCAGGAATGCAAAATCCGATATTTAAAGATAAGATTGGCTTGATTTTCTTCTTTTTTTTTTTGAATACGAGAGGTGGATGTCGTTTAATAGTGCACCAAATGAAGTGGGGAAGAAGATGTCGCGTATGCGACTTATATAATATTGTGAATTTTGAAAATAATATCCAAAATGTGCAGCAACTGCAAATATATGGATTGACGTATATTGAGATTTGGCTCAGCGATGGTTTCTTATGCAATTAACTTGATTGGTGAGTGTTGCATCATGTTGCATTCAACTGACGGACGGACTGCCGGACGGACGGACGGACGGACAGTGTGAAACCACAAATTATTGATAGATCAGTTGCTGGAGTAGCCAAACATTGCTCCTTCTATCTGGTTGCCCTCTCAGCAATGTGACCAACTGAAAAGAGCACAATAACAGCAAACAAAGAAATGTACATCCATGCAACATTCAACACTCGTTGTCGCTGTTGCTTTCGCAGTCGAAGTCGAAGTCGAAGTCGCATTCGCATTTGTATTCGTATTCGTATTCGTATTCGCAGTCGTGGCATGCTGGCAATTTCCAGAGACTCTGCTGGTCGCCATCGTCGTCGGAGTTGATGTACTCGAGTGCAGCACATAGAAAGCTGTGGAATGAACGCTAACGATTGTGTGTGGCACTTGTGGCTCTCTCTCAGCGCTTCAGTCAGTACTTATTTATGTCTTGCTTGTCGGCTCTCACTATCTTGGCCAACATGTCTATTAACGGTAACTAGGTAAATGTTGCAAATTGCCGTTAGAAAATTGCCTATGTTGTTGCTGCAGTTGCGGTTGCTGCTTCACTGTGGCTCCTAGAAAATTACATTTCTATAACTATCAAACAAAATACCACAAAAGAATGCTACACTGGCTTCCTTTTCCAATGAGTACAATACAAATTCTCTCAAAAAAATGCATTTTTAGTGGAACTGGATTAAATAAAAAAAAAAATAGAAAAAATTATTCCTAAAGAGAATTGAGACAAATTATTAATTCTCATTAATGGTAAACAATGCTTGAATGCAGTTACACAATCCTCACGCTCAAAAACGAGTTTATCATAAAACTTTTTAATTCTTTTTATTTTGGATATTGACTATATTTTGCATATACATATGTATTTCGAATGGACTGAACAGTGGTTGATGCTAGAGTCAAAACAAGTAAAGTTTTCAAGGTGCCACAAATATGCGAATGGGACGCCGGGACACGCCCCTCATTTGGACTTGGACGCTTACGTTTGCACTCAAATGCTGGTCTAGACACTTTTGACACAAATGCGCCAGGGTCTTAGCCAGTCTCTGTGTATTTCTTGGAGACGCAGTCTGACATTTAGTAGAAAACAGAAGGCAATTGCTTAGCTACGTAAATTTCCGCGTGGTGTCGTCAACGAGCAGACGTTGGCATCATTGCTGAAGGTGCGTATTGTCATTGTGTGTTGGTGTACCGTTAGCAGGTGTGAAGCACTTGAGACAGTCGTAAGAGCACATATTGAGACAGGTGCTAGCAGTCACACTCATTGTTTTTGTCGCAGATTCGGGTATGGCAGACGTTGCAGCAGACGTTGCAGCAGACGTTGCAGCAGACGCACTATATCCATTAGATGGGAGAGAACACGCCTCTTGTGTGGTAATGACTCATGCCCACTGAGATCGTCGAATTAAGCTGCGTTCTTATTGAAAGCATTTTGAGATGGTTCAATGAACTCTTTACCTGGACATACAATACGTAATGACCAACACCTCTGTCAAAAAGTACCCCAGCACTTAAGAAGGTGTGATAAATACAACAACAGGGCAAACTGAACGACTAACGAAAAAGAAGCCCATTAAATAAAAGCTGCATTAACAGCCAATAAGACTAGTCTGGGCTGCAGTTGCCACCAGAACAACAAAGGCATCACATTTCGTCACAGACGCAAAGAGGTTGAGAAGGGGCTAAGGGAATCCCTGGAAAGGCCACGGTGTGAAGCCGGAATATAAACGGAAAGATTAAAATAGTTTATATATGTATATAATATAGATATGTGTTGCTATAGGGTATTATCAGCCCTTGTCTGGCCCAGGATTGTGTCATTAAATTCGTAGCACGTCTTGAACATTTAAAATGTTGAAATGAAAATAAATGAAATGCAATTGTAAAGTTATTTAATGGAAAGTAGTATATATGTTTTAATCATGTTTAAATAGATAATACAAATATTTATAGTTGTATATAGAAATATATTTGTGTATATGTAGATTAGATATACACTACTAAATATTTTTGCTTAAGAGGTGATACAAATTTAGGGTTAGGGGCGTGGCATACAAGAAAACCAGTCTAACTTCCATAGTTCGAGTCAGCCAAAATGGATGAATGTACTTACGATTTTTTAATTAGCTAAGCTCTCTTTAAAAATTAATAGTTAGCTAATAAAAAAGTTCCTTTTTATAACTTAACTAGAAGGAATAAACCGAGAGACTCTGCGATCGCCTGTTGACATTAATCATGAGTATCCACTTTCTATCTTATCAATGATCCAACTTAAATGCATTTCTAAGGGATTATTTGTGTTCATAAAATATTTTTGAAAGAGTGAAACTTAACGCAGCTTAAAATCGAATATGTTCGATCGATATGAATGACCCGAAGGGAAGCAGCAAACGCAAACTCGAGTGAAATTGAATCAAGCTCAGGTCCCAGTTATTAATTGAAGCCAAACCCCTTGCCGTCTTCTTTCAATGTTTTATTGCAGGTAAATGCGAAAATTAGAACAAAATACAACCGCAAAGCAGAGGTTGATAAGCATGTTCTAATAAATTGCCTTGACTGCAGTTCGTTACGTAGACTCCTAGCATGGTGCGACTCAATGTAAGCGAGCAACAAAGTAGCAGTAACATTACCGTTAGCAGCAGCAGCAGCAGCAGCAGCAGCAGCAGTACCAACTCTCACATCACTGCCAGCAACCACAATGTGGACAGATATTCTTCCGGAACATCATCCTCGAAGAGCCTGAACAGCACATTCCAGTCCGTTTCGACAATTGGTAATATCGTAATGGTGCAGAATACACCGGTCCTAGCACCGCAAGTGGCACCACAGGTGGTGACGCCATCTTTGCAGCAGCAGCAGCAGCAGCAGCAGCAGCATCCGTCATCGGACGGCGGCTCCACCAACTGCTCGCTGCCGGCGTCGCCGCCTCTGCTGCAGCGAACTGCAACACCGCCACAGGGCGCCCAAATTGTGCCACCAATCTGTGCGTTACATCATCCGCAGCAGCAGCTGGCTCTGCTGGCGGCTATGCAACACCACCATCATATGTTGCAGCCTCCGCCGCAGTCAAACAATGGCATACACCATGGAGCTGGCTCCTCTGCAGCGCATCAACAGCAGACTCTGGGCCACCCCCAGGCACAGTCCCAGGCGCAGTCCCACGAGAACGGACATGGAGGCATCTCGCCCAACGGCAGCTCTGGGGACTCCTCGGCCAGTAGCGTCAGCAGCGTGTCAAGCAACAGCGGAATTGGCGGCAGCCAGGGAAGTGGCCCTAATAGTGGCACCAATGGCATAGCAGCGCCAGTTTCAGCCCCGCTGCCCCCCGGGCCGCTCTATATCCAATACCCGGGCGACTTCTTTCCATCGGAATACTACATAGCTCCGCACCCGCACGAGGGTATCTGTCCACAGCATCCTCACCATCCGCACGGGCACCAACATCAGCATCAGCATCAGCATCATCACCAGCCCATGTGCGCCATCTCGGCGGAATATGGTGAGTTATCCCATCGAATTTCCCTCGGCCGATGGCTCCTAATTGCTGCCATCGTAATTCCTTCTTCTTAAATATCTCACCTCGTTAAGAAACTGCATTAATCCTTGTTGGCTGTGGTTCATTTCACATTTATTTCTACGATTAGATAACATTATTTCGACGTCTCTTACTTAAATTGCGAAGTAAATTTAACAAATGCTGATTAACTCATTTACCGCCTTATAAGCTTGTAGCTTAGTGAACCTGATTTTGGAGATTGCGGCATTAGAATTAGAATTAGAATAAAGGAATATTGCATTCGAAACCAACCTACTGTGTGATGCTTTGTTCTACTTTAATAGTAATAGGAATAGTAATAGTAATAGAAGTGTAGTAGTTAGAAGAAGTTTGTGTTATCTTTCTAAAAGGTGTTTAGACTTTAATTGTGGACCTTAGATCCAGAAGTGTGGCAGTTGTACACATATTCAACCTTTAGGTGTAGATATAAAATTCAAAAATTTTCGAAATAAATACTCCAAATATGTATTTCTTTCAAGAAAATGAACATATAAGTTCAGGAACTCTAACTCCTAAGATCTATAAGATATGGCAGGTTGGAAGTTAAGGAACTCTAGCTCCTAAGATTTATAAGAGATGACAGATTGGAAGTTGACAGCCGTGCGTCGAGGAAAACTAAAACACGTGCACAATTACGTATTGCTGCGTGTCGCATCACCCACTGCTGCACCCCGCTGTCTGCTTCTCCACATGTGGGAAACCTTTAAACCTGATGCCCCGTTCTTGTTCCAGTAATGTTGTTGTACTCCATTCTTCCTGTTCTTAATGTAGTTAATCGAATAAAGTTGGCAATAAGTGCTCGTTGGTCTCAGACTCGCCGTCTAATGGAAATTGCTCCCGGGTCGTTCCGCCGACTCTAACGGGGTTATTTGTTGGTATGGATGGTGTGGAGCAATTTATAATTACAAGAATAATGTGAATGCTTTTAGCGTTTAACCCACTTCATCAAAAATAGAAGGCGTTGTGCAAAATTGAGGAGCATGTCTTGACTCTGAGAGTGTAGATTGGTTGACTTTCTGAATTGAAACTGCGTAGTTTTCAATGGACTACATTTTAATAAACGATATAGCATCAGTGCTCGAGCTCTTATCAACAATTTTATTATTATTGCGAACAACAATAAGTAAACTAGCAGAAAAGCTATATTAGGGTGTTATCGACAAGGAGACACGCTATCTATATTAAACGCTATCTACATTATTCAATATCAATACCAAATCACCAAATTACCAAATTACAAAATTTTTGGGAATCGTTATTAAAATTATGTTAAGTTTATGAAGTTGGCTTATATGTATCATAATTGCATTTTAATGCAATTCAAACGGTTATATAAGTTTAGTATTTACAATAACTGAAATTTTGTATAGATATCAATCAGTATGAAATCAAACGGAAAAACTTACAAACTAGTTAACTAAATCGACTCGACTGTTGACACTGATCAAAAATATAAACTAGTTCCCACTTAAATGTTAACAAAAACAATATACCATAAATTACAATTTTTAATGGGTAAAAAATGTGGGCGCTGATAAAAAATGAAAACATGTTAAAGTGAGGAAGTGGACATAAAGGCTGCGTCGATTTTCTTCTCTTGCTTGCTGCGCACTTTCAGATGCAGCGGTATTTCTTCTTATCTCAACTTATAATGTGAAAGAGTTAATCTTTAATAAATTCGATCTTTATGAGATTTTAAATATGATTTCAAATTTCGTCTATTTACCAAAATTTTAGTATCTTTCAGCGGGTGAATATATCCACGTAGTAAAATATTTATAATGATATAGTAAAATATTTATAATGATGGTACTTTAACTCCTGTAACAATATTAAAGAAATGGAAGTCGATATCGCATTCAATATTATTATCTGAAATTTAAAAGCATTCGTTTAAACAGAGGGACAAATATATTCAGTGTACTGGCTTTATCATGACTAATTTACTTAATTAGCGGTCTCTACAAATGTATTATATAGGGCGACGTGCCCTTAAACGTCTTGAAATTTTGAACCCTGACCTTTGTAATCAACTATAAAACAATAATTTTGTTATGTAGCAAATATTGAGTTGAGAACTCGCACGTTACGTTCTCTTACGCAAATAGTTTTTTCTTTTTTGCATACTCTGACTCATACAATTGTAAGTATAATAATTTAATGTACCTCTTATTTGTATTTAATTCTGTCTCCCAGAGGGGAAATCTATTGACTTTTATCGGGATTTACTTTAAGTGAAGCTAGAGAATTCAAAATTTGATTATAGGTAACTATGCCAAACGGACGTTTTAAGATAATCTATGCACAAACTATATTTCCAACTGTTTTACCTAATTAGATTTAAACTATCTCTTTTAAGAACATAAATTTCTGAGATATTGGGTAATTAATATTTGTACGTATGTATATTGTTGACTGTAGAGTTGTTTTAATATTAATAAAGAATTAAAAAATAGAAAAGAATATGCTTAACTTAAACTAAAACAGCGTTTCACGACTTTGAGTTAAATGTACTTGTTTAATCTAAATTTATGGCGGTTCTTAAATGCGAAAATGTCATCATCATTTCCCAAGCGCTTGCCAACCTGTTTTAAAGATCTCTTATCCGCAATTAGACGTGAGAGATACTCTTTAATAATAAAAATTGAATATCGATTTTAACCAATAAAAAGCACAGGCATGAAGTAAGCTTTTTTTTCATAACTAACTTGGCTTATCACAGACGAAAAGGCTGAGATACATATTTTCTGCTTGGCTGTAGATGACCTTGTTGTAAGGTACAAATATGACCGGGACAATGGAGTCTGGAAAGCTCTGGCATATATTTAGGCTGTATTGCAATTTATGGAAATCCTCTTTAATTGCTTTGGAATAATTGTCCCAAGAAAGGGACATTGCATCGTGCCTAGACCGTAGGACATGCATAAAATAGTCTAGAAAGTTGGAAGTTTAACAATATTATTTGACAACATTTAAATTATGCAAACATAAATCTCATGAAATACATTCAAAGATATACACATACATACACACAAAATGGCGCCCAGTAACTAAAATATATGTTTGTATGAAAGTATGCTTGTGTGTGCTTATTATTTGAACATATTTTATGTGTCTTTTGAACGCATTTTATTTATTTCGTCGTATTTCTCTTGACTCTGGTGGAAAAAATTGCAGCCGGAATGGCAGCGCAGTTTTCATTTATTTTGTGTTACTCTTCCCTTTGTCGTTGTTGTTGCTGTTGTTGTTGTCACTGCTGCTGCTGCCGCTGCTGCTGCTACTCTTGGCTACGGCCACTTATGGCCCAAGCGCCCAACGGGTTCAACAACCGACAAAAAAGGAGGAGCCATGCAAAAAATTGGCATCAAACAACAGAACTTACTTAAGATAAGCGGGACGAAGGACTCTGAAGGGATGACGAACGGGGCCGCAGGAAGTGGCAACACACATGCAACGTGCATTAAAATTGTAACTTTACTATTCTCCGTCTCGCTCTCGCTCGCAATGAACCAGTTCATCTCCTTCCCTAGCCTGCTGACAAGCTGAGTGCTATTCTTGTAATTCTCTATTTTCCCAGTCTCCCAGTAAGTGCTGATATGTATGCTCAACTTGATTTCATCTTTTCGCTACTGATGATTTCATTTTTGGTTTTTGTGAGTCGTTTTTTAAATACTCCAAAAATATCTAAAACCCTGCTTATCGATGCGGACCCAAATATTTACATTTCAATTGCAACATTCAGTAATTATTGTTTTTCAACAGATGAGATTATATATTTTATAACTGCACTAATTAAATATATGACAAACAAATGCATTGATTAGTTTTTGGCTGTAAGCAAAGGCAAACTAATAGTATAATTGAAAATTTGTTTGAATTTATAATGCTGATAATGGTTTTGTTTGAATTCTTGGAATCAATGGTTTTAAATCAACACTAAATGATCTCAGACCCAACAAGATTCGGCACGATTCGGCACGTTTATACAAACGCACACATACACACAAACACTGCAGAATAACTGCGGGGCCTATTCTTATACATATGTATATTACTAAATGAGTTTTTCAGAATTAGGCGAAAATGGGAAATTTATACATATATTACTCACATATTGCCGTCGTATATCACCAAAATGTTTACTGAGTGAACACCGAATTAATTCAATATAACAAAACAAATCGTATTTTTTCTAATCACTTTTATACGTTTACATTTGCTTCTCTTCCTTAGTCCATAGTCATAACTATCTAATGTGTTAAATATCACTTCAAAGAACTTTATGACTAGTTTTCTAATTAAAATATTTTTCTCTTGTTTCTTGCAGGTAAGCAACACTTTGTAATGACTGAATATACCCGAACGCTAAGCAATGCACAGTGTAAGTGTAAGTGCAAGTGACAATCTCAACACCTTTTTCAATTAGCGGTTGCCGTGAAAACTTTTGAAAATCATTGGAACTCGTATTTGTGCGAAGTAGTTCGGCCAAGGGTTACAACTCTTACCTTTGCCATGCAGAGTCCTGGTGTGGTGCACGGACAAGGTCAGACAGACAAACGTTCAACTTTTTACAGTTATGCAATCTTGGGGATGGGGCATCTCAATCGCATTTCCTGACCGCGCATCTTTAGACTTGGCAACCAGAAGCTTGTGTTGCCTGCAAATCTTCCAACTTTTTATGGGCCCTCGCAAATGCGGCAACTTAACGAGGTCAGGGTGAGGCCATATCTTGCTCTGATCACGGGTATGGAGGAAACTGCGTTCCAGTGGTGATGATGTCACTACTCATAGGGTTTAGTGGGCTGTCGAAAAAGAAAATAAAATTATATACACATACACATACACATACACATGTCAAAATAGTAACTGCAATTTAAATTGTGACAGCTCCTTAGCGTCCTTTGCACTTGAAGCGAGGCGGAAAGTGTAATCGCCGTCATTAAAGTTGACAACTTTAGTAGGCAAACCCCATTAATATGCAGAGCTTCGTAGACCGGATCGGTAACTTAGTTGCACGCAGTAAGTTGCAACAATTCATTTTGTTGCAGAACTGATTTCCTCCAATGAATCTAATAGACACACCACACATAAACCACACATATCCAAAGTTGATCTGAATCTGTATATAAGTTTCGATCGGCCTTTCTTGTTATTATGCAGTATCCCCAGCTCCTCTTTGACGTCGGTTAGAGTTGCTTTAAATCAAACACATTCGTAACTTCTTTATTTTTACAGTTGCTTGCAACGTGGCTGGTGGTGACTCATTTAGTGGGTGAACGCCGATAGCTTATTTGAGTGGGTTTTACTCAATTACCGGCCATACCCCCATTCCTAATGAATTGGTGTAATTGAGTTGTGCATTTGTTTGCTGCTCATTGGAAAGGAATGTCAGTTGCTAGTTGGCGTCAATTAAATCTTTTTAGAGGGGACTCCACATAAAGCTTTCAACCATATTTAGGAAATGTTTTTAAATAATAGAGGTTCATTTTAATTTACAATCCGTAAAACTAGAATTTAAGAAAAATATTTTCAAGATAAGAATACCGTCTATTTATCTTTGCATAGAAACAAGACATTAAGGACCTTTTCAACATATAAACCACAACGCTTATGAAATTCGAGTTAACCTTTATTTCATATGTATGTATGTATTACTGGATATAAAATCATTGATGAAATATGTTGTGCATAGCAATTAAAAGAACTGCTTACCAAAATTATATTGTATCCAATTATTCCTCTGCGCTTTGAGTACAGGGTATAAAATTGTCGAGAATGTCAGGCTCAGATGTTCAGTGTTTTTTGAATGGATTGCATTTTCAACAGTCGTTATTATCAACTATCATGAATTTTAATTTGCAACGGTATGCATCAACGCATTAACTGAAATTCGTACAACCAAGTCGCGGCTTCATTAATAGAGTCCCCGTTAAAGAACGGATGCTTATGCCCGGCTACTTTTTACGGCTAATTAGGTCAGACCACAACTTTTCATGTAATAAACATAGTAAAGAGTATGAATGAATTATATCCAAAAACTAGAAAATCAGTTAACAAATAAGAAAAGGTTCCACATATTACTCGCTTTCAAGTATATAGATTATAGATTATTTGACTTTTTTCAGTCGGTCGTATAAAAATAAATATAATGATACAAATGATTTCTTCTTAAAATCGTAACTTTTTTGTACTCTCCACTAACCCTTCTCTTTTGGGTTCTTAAAGGTCCCACGGCTGTTCAAATGGTCTCTCATAATCGCCAACCGCCGACGATGACGGTGCCTGTACAGGTGCCCCCGTACGTCAATGAGAACGGAACATTGACCCATGTTGTTCTGCCACCCCAGCAGTACCAGCAATTGCACACCAGTCAAGGCCATCTGCATGCAGCACCATTTGTAAGTAACTACATATATATAATCAAAAGTAAAAGCAAAAATGTATTTAAAGTAAAAACTATTTGTGAGTTTTCTCATTCATTAACATAACTCAAAACAGTTTCTAAGGTGTCGACACTGCATATGAAAGTCAACATTCATTAATCAAATTTTGGCAACATCGAACTGCTATATATATAGGTACATAGAAGGAATAGGACACAAAATGTATTTGTTTTTATAGCCTGAACCGAACAACAGTTCTGCGCTTAGGGTATCTTCTAGTCAAGAACACTCGGCTAGAGTTGTTTCTATTTTGAACACTGCTCAAAACCAACCACTCGTTTTTAATTTTGAAAAAAAAACTACTTAGGTTGTGCATTGTCTTTCGCGAATGTGTCTTTCATTAGCTAAATCTTAAAACTTGTAACTAATTAACTGATGTTCAACAACAGCATTTACTAAATTCTGACAAATACAATTGATAATGCATTTTATTATTTCCTAGTAATATGTAAATAACACGTATAAAATACATAAATCAAACTAATGTTATCATGAATACCGACAAAAAAAAACCTACATACATACCTACACACATATGTATGTTATTATTTAATAACTTTTACATTTGGGAAATTTCACAAGAAGTGGATGAGACAACAATATACTATAAATATAGTTCATCAAGCTTTAATATGTATATTTTTAAATCACACTAAATGAAAATCGCTCGGCACACAAACAAAGTAAACACAGAAAATTACGTACGTAATAGCTCTACTGAAAAACAAGACTTAAGAAATTCCTGGAACCCGATTAATGCAGTCAGCTGTTAGTTTGCAGTTTCGTATCGTCAATGGCACAACTACAATAATATTTTAATGCAGTGCAGTACATATTACGCTTTTGAGTTTATACTTGTATATGTGCAATCTTTTCCACCTTGATTAAATATTGTCATCCGTGTAATTTAATAACAACACACAGTTTAATTTTCATAGAAGTTTACTCTTATTCCTCCTTCACGTGGCAGAGGCAATATTACTTCGTGATTTGAATTATTCATTGAGTTTTAAGTACATATATTATTATAGATTTCTTTGAAGAAATATAATATAACCAACCGGACTTAAATTGACGCACCGCCCCTTGTTGGGTACATACATATGTACTTAGATATTAACATTTCTTTGGTAAAATATTCATATACGGAATATTAAGGCTAAATGCGATACAATTTTCATAAAGCATTTCCCCACCATTTTTTCGTTATGTATTTATTTTAAATTAATATTTCAAGTCAATAACTACAGAGTTCTGGCAAATCGAGGAAACGAATGAACTCGAAAGTTTCTTGCCATATGCGAAAATATTATTTTTTCTTAAAATTGTTTTTTTTTTCGGGTATGACTATTACCACTGACCATACAATATGTATTGTTGTTTATCCAGTAATCCGCAGCCGATTGCGCCTGAACGTAATTTTCCGTAAACTATTTAAAATGGGAAGCATTAACCAATTTATAGCTATGTATTGCACATCTGTGTAATACATATTAATGTAGGTAAAGCTTAGGAAACTTTTTTAAGTTCCAACTTTTAACAATAAGGCTGACAGTTTACTTAACTCAAATTTCAACGAAATTTGAAGCTCTCTGCAAAAACTACACATACTGGCATTTAAATATACTAAAACTTAAATATTGCAGCACCAACGACTTCCGGAGTCAAATGTAGAGCAGCAAAAACGTCGTCACGCTTAGTTGCGGAAATAAAAGTGACGCCGCTTTGAAATACCCTGGAGCGGGCTCATTTAATTTAGTAGAAACTCTTGTTCCGCATCGAATAAGATATTAAAGGCTTCACAGAAATAAACTTGGATTGGTAGATACATCGTATTTCTTTTCCTACAGTTTTAATAATAATAAAAACCAATTTACATGGGCGTCATATATGATATTGAATTAGTATATCGTGTGTCTTTAAGGGTGATAATACTTCGACTACGTCAAAACAACGTTTCTTCTTCATTGTTGTTCTCTTTATTTTGTGATTACCAAACTTTAGCTTGATTAAAGCTTAAAATTTACTAAGGCGAAAGCCAGCTTCCGTTTCGTTAATTTTATTTGGACTTGATTGTATGCTAATTTAAGTGTTGAAAAGTTTTTTGCAACGAAATATGTGGCATTGTTTATAAGCCCACAAAAAGTGATCCACTGTGTTTGCTACATAATCTCAAACTTGTATTGACCTCATTCAACACTCTAAGATCGGTTGAACAAAATGTATTTAAGAATGCACTTATTTATCTGAATGAAATATGTCCCGCTGAATAAGAAAGTGCCGAATCCTGTAACAGACTTATTTACAATATGATTGACAGGTGTTAAATGAAATATGCTAACACAATTTTGATGTTTATGAAGAAACAGTATCCAAAGTAACCGCAGATATTTTCTTGCTTATGAAACTGTGTATGATAACCCACTTATGCAACTCAAATGCGAGGCTGTCTTGTAATTTTGCAATTTTCTCAAATTTAATGCTCAAAATTACCGTGTAATGCAAATGCGCGCGCACCGTTAAGTAGTTCGATTGGCTGTTAAACTTTTGCAGAGCAGGGCTGCCAGACTGTTATCTATCGATTGACGGTGGATTGCGATGTTCTGAAAAGTAATTCGCAGAGTAAAAACTCAGAAAAATCTGTTAATCTGTCTTAAAAAGAATGTAAGGAATTAAGTTTAATTTCAAATGTGTTTTTTTCTGAACTTATACAATTTTGTGATAGATATCTGCAGATTTGCACAAACTGCTGTCATTCCACTATAAGCACACTTAACAGACTCATCGGAGTACAACAGGACTGTTAACATTGACAGTACAGAATATCTAATAGTGTTTACTTTTTATATGATAAAAAAAGAGAGTTTAAAATTAAATTAAATTAAAATCGGGAAATGAATAAGAAAGATTCGAGATGAATAATCAAAAAATAGCAAACTCGCAAAACATTAATTTCTAAATTAAAGCGTCGCCAGCGATGAGATTGAGAAGCTTCTTGTTTTGCGATTGTTTATCAGCACACACTTGTAGTTGACGTTGGTTCCAGTTATTTATAGTTTCTCGTTGACGTGGATATTTTAGCAGTGTCGCTCCGAAATGAAGCCGCATAAGAGTAAATCGACAACGACCACGTCAACAACTATCAAAATTGTATTTATTTAGTAAAAATAGAATTCGGCACAAGTTAAGTAAACCCTTCCATTTCCTTTCCAGATAAGCTCGAATGGTACGTCGCATTTTTATACGCCGCTGCCTGGTTACTCTACCGGCCCCGGTCCAACTGGCAATGGACCACCCCACTATCACATGCCACCGCCGCCGCCGCAGCCAGGCACCCAACAGCAAACAACGACCGCAGCAGGCGTCGGAGGAGCTCCTTCGTCAACGCCGCAGCCGCATTTACATTCCCCGCACTCGACGTCTCCGCCTAATTACAGGGATGAACGCAGTCAGCGACAGCACACGAAGCTGCTGCGTAAGCTGGAGAAGCAGCGCGAGCTGAGTATGTACATAAACTTGCGTGTAATGCATTTTGGGTCTAACGTTTTGGTTTTGTTTTCCATGTCAGACTCCACTATGTCCACGCCCACACACTCGCCCTCTCCACGTCGTAGTGATAATGGGCACTACAACAACAACAACAACAACAACAGCATTCCAGTGACACATCATCAACACAACAATCACATGCACAACCATGGACGTCACCTGCCGCACCAACAGCCGCAGTCACAAGCGCAGTTACAGCGCAACCTTCCCGTTCCAAGTACAACTGGGCAGCAGGTGGCGGCTTCTACATCGCAGCCACATAACACTCGCAGTAGTGTGGGTGGAGCAAGCTCTGTGGGCACTTCGGAGGATGGTGAGGATACATCCAGCGTGGCCCCCGAAGATGAAGAGGACTATCAAGCTTTGATCGTTGAGCAGATTTCGGCGATCGATAAGCCGGAGGTAATTGACGTTAGTTCGCGCGCTGCTAAGATTATTTGGGTTCCTCCTACTATCACGGATGCGCTCCTAATTAACGTCCGAGACCTGCGCTATCAAGTGCTGCTTAGTGACACAGGAAAGCAGTGCAAGTACAAGAGCCTGTACCGCGGAGAGGCGTATGAGTGCATTGTGCAGGACCTACAGCCGGGGCAGGAGTATTTGGTGCGGTTACAAGTACACTATCAGCAGCATCAGGGAAGCGTCAGCGAACCCGCCGAGTTTAAAACACCGGCTTGCGAACCGGACCAGCCGCTTCCTCCTAAGCTTGTGTCGCGCACCAAGAGTTCAATAAATTTACGCTGGGCGGCACCCGCTGCAAACGGCTCACCCATCCAGTACTACATTTTGGACTACGATGAAGGGCGTGGCAATGCGCTACAATTCACAGAGCTGCCTAAAATCAAAGCTAAACATTACCTTCTTAACAAGCTACAGTCGACAACGGTTTACAGTTTTCGGCTGGCGGCCGTCAACGAGATCGGCCAGTCGGCATATTCGCAGGTGACCAGCTACAGTACAGCTGGTAATCCACCCACAGCAACCATGGCCCCCCAGTTGCAAGCAAGCAGCGCCAGCTCTCTGCATCTCGTCTGGGATCGACGCCCCCAGGACGGCGACTATCTTCTACAGCTGCAAGATGCTGAGTCCGGCCACGGATACCTGAACAGCTACAAAGGAGGTGAAACCCACTATGAGTGCCTTCAATTGCGTCGCGCAACTAATTATCAATTTCGCCTACGCACGGAAAATGACGCTGGAGTTTCCCCTTGGTCCCCGGAGGTCACATACACTACTGCCGCTGAACGGCCGGGCCGGCCGGGCAAACCGCATGCGAAAGGAAAGATACACGGCACACATTTTAAAGCGCGTTGGGAGCCACCTGCAGACACCGGCGGATCCGATATATTGCGCTATCACCTGGAAGTTTCCACCGGACCTAGCTTCGAGCGTATTTACACCGGCAGCGAAAATGAAGCTATGTGTGAGCGCCTTCAGCCAGGCGTAACTTACCAGTTGCGTGTCTGCTGCGAAGGTCCCGCAGGTGAAAGCAATTTTTCGGATGTAGGGCATGTGACCACAGAGGCGGTGCCGCCAGCCGCTCCCCCACAGCCACAATGCGACACGCCTCCAACGCCTTACGCAGCGCTTTTAAGGCTAAGCCATCCAGAGAATAGTGGCGGGGCACCTGTTCTTGAATTCGAAGCGCAACTCCGGTGCCTTGATATATTAGAGCAGACGCAGACGGCGACGCAGACGCAGACGCAGCCACAGCCATCACAAATTGTTTACCGCGGCAAGCAAGACTTCTTTGTGGCACAGCAGCTGTTACCAGGTGGTCTCTACGAGGTGCAAGTACGTGCCATTAATCGCATTGGCGCAGGCAATTGGTCGCCATGGCTGCGCTTCACAGCTGCCGCAGCGCCGCCAGGTGTACCTGATGCGCTGGAAGTCCTGGTCAAGTCTGCCACACATTTGACAGTCACTTGGAAGACGCCCACGCTACACAATGGATCCCCCGTCAGTGGCTACAAATTGCAGAGCGCCAGCCAGCAGATGTCCGAGCCTCAAGTAGAGCCGCCGACGACACAGTTCAATGTTTGCTACCAGGGCAGCCAGACTTTTGTGGACCTGCGCAATCTGACGCCCTACACCCGTTATTACTTACGCGTGCTGGCCATCAATGCAGCCGGTGCTGGACCCGCCACGGACGTGGTGAGCGTGTCTACGCCCGCTGCAGTGCCAGGCGCCCCACAGATGCTGGGCTATGAGTTTACGGCCAGGGAGGTTACGTTGAACTGGACAGAGCCGCTTTCGCATGGCGCCGACATTTGCAACTACAACATTGAATACGGTGAGCGAACGATCGCCACACCCGATGCTTGCACGCGGTACACAGTAGTTGGATTAACGCCTGAGACGAGTTACAAGTTCCGGGTGCAAGCGGTAAATGCAATAGGCACCGGAGTTTTCAGTGCTTATGCTAAGCTAACTACGCAGCCGCCGCCGCCGTCTCCGCCCAGGCTAGAATGCAGCGGTTCTGGGCACAATTACTTAAAGCTTAAGTGGGGCGATAGTGGCAAAAACGGGTCAGCTGCAAACTCCGCTGCTGGCGCAGTCGGTGGCAATAATGCTGATTTTACAAAGTACTACGTGGAAATGTATGTGGCACGAGCAAAACAGTTCCAAACTGTCTACTCGGGTACGAATTGCATGTGCAAGATTCACAAGTTGCAAGAGCGCTGCAGCTACACGTTCCGGATCTACGCGCATACGGACCGTGCCGGTGACGGCGAATACTCGGAAGAGTATGTGTTCGAGACAGCCGCCACGTTGCCTGCCAATATTAAGGCTCCGCGAGTGGTGCACGAAGGCGTCTGTGTGCTGGACCAGGCCAGCCAACCGCTCGTGCAGCTGACTCTCGAGTGGCAGCACTCAAAAAATAGCTTCAACGATCGTGTCGAGTACGAGCTGCAATACGCTATTGTCCATTCCGACTCTGACTTGTCCAACTCGCCCAAGACGCGCAGTACTAGCGGCAGCAGCAATGGAGCTCTTGTGGCGCTGGGTAGCCTAGATTACCGACAGCTGTATCGCGGACCAGAGACCAAATTCACCATAGACAATCTGACGGCGGGCACCTGCTACCAGTTCCGTGTGTGTCCGGTGCGTGTCACCGCGGGCGGAGATCTGTTTTACGGCCAGTCCTCAATGGCATTGCGTTATCAAGTGCCAACCGAGCTGGATGCCAGCTCGGCTTCCTGCCATCATCTGCACGGATCGGCAGTAGTTGCGACCAACGCCACGCATCGCGCTAGCCGAAAGCAGGCAGAAAACAACGCGCCTGCCAGTGGTCTGCATCTGCGTTCGGTGAGTGCGTCTGCTATTAGTGGCAACTGTGGCGTAGGCGCTGATGCTCAGGCAATTGGGCGCCTGCAACATGAGCTGTCAACAGCCAGCTTCAATACGTGTGGCGATCCGCTGCACCATCACCATCACCATCATCATCACCATCACCAACCGCATCAACCGTGCCCCGCCGAGACGACACCCTCAAGTATGGCTTCTCCATCCGCCTCTACCTTGCAGCTGCGCGGCAACAGTGCAGCTGCCCATCACTTGCACCACCAGCATCACTTGCACCACTCACACCACATACATCATGCGCACTTGACGCACGTCCCTGCCGCCATTGTGGGCTCCACAAACAACGGTAGCAACGCGCAACAAGGTGGCATAGTCAGGCGCCTCGTCTATAAACTGACTGCTCTGTACTGCAACAGGAAGCGGCTAACGGATCAGCAGAAGGCAGTCTTCTTTGTGGTTTCTTTTGTGTTTGTGACCTTCCTTGTTGCAATGCTGGTACACATGCTTTGTGGCTGACTTGTCGATCACTTCAAACGGTTCTTCCCCACATTCAAAGGTTCACACAAATAACAGACGTGTCTCAAAATAGTGATTATAATTACCTAATTTATTTTTATATATGTACATGTATGTATATATAAAATCTATTGTACATCTCCTTTATATAGAAAAGAAGGCAACAATTATCGCATACTTTCACAAACAATTCCTTAATAACATCAACGATTACATTATATCTACGAAATGAACATTCTTAAAACCTTTTTATTTACACCTTTAAACATGAATTGTTCGAAGGTGCATTATATATAAAATATATGTATATGTATGTGACTAACTATATTTAATCAATTACAAATAACACACACGCATATGTATACTACACACAAAAATCTCCATATGTGCTATAGCATTTTGTGCAACAAACTCTCAATGTACATAAAACTAAGCAAACGAAAAACTAAGCTTAACCTACAAATTCTTAAAACCTTTGCAAAAGCCTCTTTTACCGTTTACAACATTGTTGTTGAGCATGATGTATGTGTATGTTTGTGCACTATAAATAATGAAACGAGTTATAAACAATGAATACCGAAAAATATGAATTTATTAGACCGTGTTCCGGCATGGTATTAAACAAATAACAGGTATTACTATATCTGTGTGCTTGCAAGTGTATATGTATCTAAATATATCTTTAAACTACCATATTATGCAATTATTATTATGTACAATTGTTATCGATAGCTAAAAGTTGGATGCAAATAGATCCATGGCCCATTCCGGACTGTTGACAGTCGAATGGAACTGTGTCCATTTCGAGCTAGTTAAACGACAGACGCTTTCTTTATTCTCTCAACTTTCCATGTGAATTATTACACAATTTATAATTAAAATACAAACAAACAAACAAACTCGATCGAAAACGCGGCTAAGGAGGTTTATTAAATTGAAGGATGTCGTAGCATACACCAGAGCTTACATGAATTAAATCGTGTTGACGGCGGAACAAATGTTGCTTATTAATGACCCTTTGCTACGAAGATTTAGGAACCCCAGCTGGGCAAAGCTCGTTTATATAAATACACAATAAAAAAATATTTAATATATATATATATATATACATAAATATATTTTTTACACAAACGTAATAAAAAAAATATTTAGAACATATGATAAAATATTTGAAATTTATAGCCTAATGCAACGCAAAGTGATTTAAATTCCAATTATTATAATTTTTTCTAATTAAATAAATTAATGTAATCGTTTCTTTCCATAGTTTAATATGAAATTTAAAAAATAATTACAAAATATAAACTAAAGATATGTATGTTTACGTCGGTAAATGGTTACAATATATAAATAATTCTATTATATACTATATTGTACTATTTGTCGATATATTTGTTTATTATACAGGCATTTATATATAATGCATATTTATAATAATTATTTGCAAAAGTATATACACATATATGTATATGTATGTATGTATGCATATGTTTATTTATATATACACACATATAATTATATATAAAATAAAAGCGATACACAAAAATGATATTCGTCTTTTAAATGGGGGTGGTCGAATATGTAACTGTACTGTAAATACTTTTTAAAAATCATTATTACCAATGCTTGCAAAATGTTATAAGAGTTATCCTTATAAAGCAACAAATTATGTTACCAGGGCAAGGATCAGTGAGTTTTAAAACGCAGTATCTGGATTATTTCTGGATATTTTTATAAAATTCAAAGCATAAGCAAATTGTTATACTTATTTAATATTTGGACGATAAATAAGACCACCACCAGTGGGTCAAATAACTGACAATTTTCTAATAAAGGGGTGTGGCAACATACTTACTGGTTTACATAAAAAGAAATGCAATTTAGATGATTTCAAATCTAAAAAATATTTAAGGTGTTCAGTCTTATTTTATCTAAGGATTCAAGAATATTCAAAATGTTAATAGCTCTATAAACAAAGTACACATTCTTCACTTCAGAAAAACAAACGATAAGAAATAATGCAAAATTGAAAATAAAAACCAATATTTGATTGATTGGGGGGGAGCTGGAGCACGTCAATCACAGTCAAGCTGCGAGCTTTAAACTCTTTTAAAATTGAAATGAATTTGTATTGAGTACTTTAAAATTCTTAATGTGGGTACGTAAAATATTTTATTTTTTATTGTTAACAAGTTTTCTTTCTACTACTATATTTAAATAAAGCATTTCGTACAATAAAATTAAATATGAAACGTCATCATCAGGTGTTTTAACAATCTTAAATAATATTAACATAAGTTAGCTTTAAGTTGGACGTTATCGTAGTTTTTGATATGTAGATGTTGTATTCATATTTGTATAACTGTGTATATAGTAAAATGAAATATAACATTTAAAGTTCCTTGTTTTTCGTTTACTGCAGTTATTGTATAATATTTTCCTGCTATCCATTATTTATTTTACTAATTATTCATATTTGATTAGGTGCTACTATATTTCAAAATCTTTCTTTCAGATTTCCCATTGTGTACAATAAAGCTCCAACTAAGTATAAGTACAAATTACGGTTGCTTCGTTACAATTCGTTTGCAGTTTCTCAAACCCATTTAAAAATATGGTATATATTTGCATTATTAAATCTACTCATACACTTATAAGTATTTACTATGTAGGCGCTAAAATCATTAACAGTTTGCAATTCAATTATTGTTTGTTGAGTTGGTTAAAATCGGTGTATAAAATATCGTGGTGCTTGTCTATTATAATACACAACATTCGTATGAAACATGAAAAACACTTGGCTTAAATTCATTCTGAAATCAAGATCACACTGCGTTACTCTAAGTCCAAGTTCAGTAATTTAATATTCCTCCAAAACTTGTGTTTGTGCATTTTTATCATACGTACACTATCATATGTTTATTTCCATTTCATTCATTTCTGTTTGTTTACGATCTATTAATATCAAAATGATCTCTAATGCTAAATGCTAAGGCAGCTTTCATATATCTTGGGTTGCTAGCGATTTAAATTCAATAAGTATTCATCAGATAATGATCAGCCTATGGCCCCATTGTGGAGACACAGCTGGTGCTAATCAAAGGCTCCCGCGAGTTGACAGATGTGTTGGATGGATCTATGGACAAGGTGAACTCCGTCGACGCCTCCACCGAATCGTGCTGGCTCTGAGTTTGTTCATGCCGTCGCGGCTTAGCCGCCTGGGTGGGATCTTTGTGGGGCACGCCTCCCTGGGCGCTTGCTACTGGATAGCTGGACACACGTTTGAGGGTCTGTTTGGAATATGTAGAGTTTGTATTTGAATCCGACATTTGCAGCGGAACACACGTACCTTGTCGTTCAGTAGCTCGGCGGCATTAGCAGCTGCTATTGATTCGGTTACGGGGCAAATGTTTTTGCTCGAGGAGAATTTTTTGCGTTTGCGCTTCAGAGCAGCGATGGCGGTTAGACCTGGAAAATATACACATTTGTTTACACTGGGCCTCGTCACAGTTCAAGGTAATTGTATGCACCCGTAGTCGTGTGAAAGAAATGACCGCCCACGCCCACCGACGTGCTGGCGCTGAGGGCGGGGGCATGTGCCAATGACGGAGCTGCCGGTGGCTCCCCTCCGTGATATATGTATTTATGCTGGGGCGACCCTTGTGCGTATGTCACTCGCACTTGGTCATGTACGGGTGTCGATTCGTGCGAGGAATTGCACACGGAGTCCTCGGACTTGGAGCGTCCCAGCATTTTGCTCATGTTGCCCACCTTGGCGGCCTCAATAAGAGTCCCTAAGAGCAACAAAGATGAGTTTCCGCAACCAGACTTACCCATTTAGGTAGACTCACCCCAACGCTTTTTGTGTCCTGCAATCCGTTTGTTGTACTTTAATGTGGACTTGCTGTACTTTGGGGCGGCAGACGCTGGGGATCCAGCGGCTGGGGTCTTTGTAGGCGAGGTTGGTGACTCACCCCCGACGGTACCTCCAGTGGTGTTCTGACGTCTGTGAATGAAGTTGGGAGTGAAGAGTGTGGAAAGCGTTGAGCTCAGAATCTCGTGTTGGTTATCGTAGTTGTCCAACGATGTGGAGAACTCTGCCACTGGGGCCAGGGAGCTCGTGGAACCCGGAGGGGCAATATTAAAGCCTTTCATGAGGCGTCGCTCCTTCTGGCGGTTCTTCTTACCACCGCCACCTGACAGCATTGTAAAGATAATTATAGAGTGATCAGACTGCAATTAATGCCATCTTACCGCCACCTTGTCCTGCAGTCACATTCGTATCCATTCCGCTGTTCTTAAGAATCTCCACAAGCTCACAGCGGAAGGCGGAAATGTCCTGCTTAATCTCATTCACATCGTCCTCGGTGACCCCCTGGGACTCCGCTTTCCGCTGCTCCACCGTTACGTAGCGGCGAACCAGATTGCGCATTATCTGCTGATACTTAAAGTCCCTATCACTGGCCTGCTGTGCTTTGCGCTGTGCGGAATGGAGTAAAAAGCTTAGAAGGGAGAAAACACAGGTAGAGAATGAGGACGTACCCGTATGGTTTTAAGGTGCTCGCGGCGGGCAGCGGAGGAGCCGCTGCAGAACACCTGACGCATCCACTTGCTGGCATACCATATGGACTTAGGGGTCGGAATAATATTAAAAGGTGGTGGGCAGGTGCCACCCTCTTCGAAGTAACTGATCCACAATTTGGAACGGGCGAACTTCCACTCAACGTCTGCGCGCTCCTAGAAAGGAAATGATCGATGCGGTGATACAGCTTGTAAAATAATTGAGATTAGCCTACCGAGATGAGCTGATAGGAGTGATTCATCATGGCAATCAACAAGTTGAGAAGGACAACTATGTTGATGACCGAGTAGGTGCCGAACATCAGCATTCCCCAAAAACGGGTAAAGATCTTAATGCCATCCAGCTCGAAGCTGTCGAGATCAATAAGTCCGAAGACAGCCCAAAACAAGGTTTGCGTCGTTTCAAAGAGACTGCGGGAAGGTATTGCATAATTATAATAATGAGCTATAATTTTCACACTACTTACTTTGAGAACCGCCGCCAGACTATGCAAGCATTTGGATCATTAGTGCCGTTCATGTTGAGCAGCAGGCTGGGAGACACCTCCGGACAGCGCTTCTTCTCCAGATCGGCATAGTACCTTATCCAGCATTCATTTCGAAATGGACAAACGTGAAAATATGCTGGAGTCATGTGAGATTGTTAATAGTAATACCAACCAGAGGAGCTGATTGAGACCGCTGCCAAAGGCAAAGAGGACCAAAACGTACAAGAAGAAGAACTTCATTATGTCCATGACCATGCGCGACAGAGACACTTGCAGTGGCCCCAAGTGTGGGTTTACCGAGAAGATGTACACCAGCTTGAGGCTACTGAAAATATTCGCCGCGCTGAAAAGACCTTCCGAAATGAGCATTGGGTCCCAGGTGTCCCAACGCTCGCGCGGCAGGTCTGTGGCCTGCGAATTGAAGATCATCTCCTTTTGCACCTGCACGAAAAGCGAAAATCGAAAATCGAAAATCGATAATACACCTATTGCCCAAGATTTGTAACGGGGAAATAGGGTACTGCACCTGAAAAAAAGAAACAACTCGAAGGGCAACTGTGGCGACATACAGAGAGTTGGTCACAAAGTCAATGACATTCCACATGTCATTCAGATACTCCTGAAGTCCTACGTCCCACAGCTGTTTCACCTCGCTCCAGATAAGGCCGCTGACCCAGGCCAGAATTAGCCACTCAATGAACGTCGGCTTTGCGCCGCGTTTGGTGGGCAGCTGCAACTCCTCCGACTGGTTCAGCATTGTGTTACCTTCCGTCCAAAACCAGCTGCCAATGAAAGTCTCAATCCGTTGGGAGGCTAGCATAAGCAAAAACAAGAAGGTGAAATACGAGGCGCTATGGCAAATAAACTTTATGAAAGGCTTTCGCATAGTCTGTCCGATACTAGAGTACGGTGCTAGTATGTAGGCTAGGGAAAATATTG
The DNA here is from genome assembly GCA_037075185.1 of Drosophila pseudotalamancana. NCBI lineage: Eukaryota > Metazoa > Arthropoda > Insecta > Diptera > Drosophilidae > Drosophila > Drosophila pseudotalamancana. The sequence goes on from JBAMCK010000442.1 coordinate 101,605, forward strand.
GAAACAAGATCCCAATGCGAATTATATCCAATGTTTGCAGTGCCATGTTCTTCCGCCTAAACCCCGGCAAGCCCTCGTACCAAATGCTAGCCAACAGCTGCTGCACATTGGAGTGAGCCACAAACTGAAGGAGAGAAAAAAGGTCTTTAACTGTTCCCAAAGACTTCTGGAGTAGTACTCAACCTTCTTCTGGCGCAGCTTAATAGCCAGCTTCAGACGATTCAGGTGCATACGCTCACCGTGCTCGAAGACCGGGCCAGTGGGGTCGTGGTTTAGCAATATTTCGAGCTCGTGGGAGGTACGCGTGTGGTCCAACAAAGCGGTGGCGAAGTCCTGACACTGTTTGCGTAGCTCCTGATACTCATTCTGAAATAAGGTATTTTAGCTGTACTTCACTAACACCTAGTAGTCTAGTGCACCTTGAATTCGTGCTCGAGGAAGCTTAGGCGCCGCAGCTCCCAGGAAAGCTCGAAGGCGGTGAGAATAGGATCCTTTGACGACAGCGCTATAAGGCTGGGACTGGCAAGCGCCCGGTAGGCATTAATGCGAGACCGCGAGTGTCGAAGAGAGTCCTCTTGTCGGGACAGCACGCACTCGTCGCACCCGCAACGGACATCGTGAGGCATAGGAAGGACAGCTCCGCGATCCAACAAAATTTTGATTATCTCGTAGTTGTCCCGATGTGCTGCCAAGATCAAGGGTGTTATATCGGGAGTGAACGTCGAAGTTTCCTCCGAAGCGGACTCCCAACTCTATTCAAAATGAACGTTATGATTAACACATGCGGCCTTAAGAAGTAAGAAATCTTAAACCGTCTACCCACATGATTGCCCTCATTCTGAAAGGTGACATTCTCATGGTCCAGCAGCACCTCAACCGCCTCCACAAACTCCTCAGAAATGGAGTGAAGCAGAGCATCTTTCGTGTCGACATTGTAGTTTATGAGCAATTCGACCATTTCCAAGTTCTCATTATCTATGGCCATGAGAAGGGCGGTCCGGCCCAGAGGATCAACGCAGTTCACATTAATGTACTCCGTGTCCTGCGCCTTCTGCAGCATTCTTCGGGTGCCCGCCATATCGCCTCTTTCTACGGCCAGAAGAAACTTTTTCTCCTCCAGAGTAAGTTGCCGTATCTCCTGATGCGGCCGTATGGTGTTCTCCTCCTCCATCATTCCGTGTATGCTATGGCGCTACATAAATCTGAAATAGGCTTCAAATTCTTGAGATCAAATTTCAAGCTTGCTGACCTTGACACGTCTGGCCGGTTCGATTTGGACAGCTGTGTGACCGCTGCCACTGCTCTCGCTCACCGACTTCTTGTCTCCAGTATCTGTTCCATCCACACCATTCTTTATCTTATTCAGTATTGGAGCTAAGACTGATTTTCTGCGCGCGGGGCTTATGAAGTGTAGCTTTTTTCCTTCGTCTGCGAAATAGTAAAATATATTGAACATGATTTATAAGATATTCGAATTGCCACTATAATCTTGGAAGATCCTGCTGAGGCTACATAAGTATTATGTGTCTTAAGCATATGAGTGAAAGTAAGATTTAAATTTAAAATCTTAAACTACTTAAATGTGGCAAAGTGAAGGACTGTCAGAGCTGCGTCCTTGCATAAAATCAAAGTCGTATTATAAACATTCTGAAAGACAAAGAACCAAAATAAAACCAGGATGCGTATGCGCAATATTAAAGCAGAATTACGCTAGAGAAACCGTTAGAGGGAGAAGCAGGTGGTCGCGACGTTACGACGAAAAATCTGGGTCAATAGCTGCTTGCATTTGCATATGTTTATTATATACCACCCACACATACACACATTTTTTTGATAAGTTGCATGAATTGGTGTAAGTATTGCACTCTTTGAAATAGTTGGGGGTTGGGGTTGGGGTGGGGGTTGGGGATGGGGATGCGGTTGGGCTCTTGGCCCTGAAGTGTTTACTTTTTTATGTGTGAACCCGTTAAATTGGCGACAATTCTCGCATTACGAATTTATGTACACCCACCAAAATACCAGCCAACAATTAATAATATAAAACAACAACAACAACTATTGCATTTATATACATTATGACCTTCATATCCTCACACATACGCACGTACACATTTAAAGGCTCTGCGGCCACAAGCAAATTCAACGCACTATAATATTCCCTATTCCAATCGACGTCAAGATATATTATGAATGTTGATGCATATGTTGAGCATATAATTCTAAAAAATCTGTGAAAACTCAAGAATTGGATCATTCAAATGAAATATCTCGTATAGAATACCCTTTCGTAGTCCTTCTGTCCCTCATATATTATGCTAGACCTAGCTTTTCGTTAAGAGTATTTCAAATTCATGTACGATCCGAAATTTTTGTTCGTTGTCTTCACTTCAACAGCACGTTACAGAGTACGTTGAACCTAAATTGATTTATCACAGACACACGACTGCAGTCTGCATGTGTGTGGGTTCGACGAAATGAGACTGCGCAGGACCTAACCTAGGTGCCATGCCTTCGTATTGTCGTAGGTCCTGCACACGCAACGCTACAAAACAAAAACAAAATGGTCAACAGTTTCCGACAACCACTTTTGGCGTCGCCGTCATTTTGTGCACGATACACACACACACACACACACACACACACACACACACACACACACACACACACAATCATAATCACATGCACACATACTGAGAAAAAATGCGCCACCTTTACGTCTACAAAGTAATCACAAGCCATTGAAACGCTATTGATTGACCTAAAAAACAATCTAGCTATGCGCAAACACTCTAACAGCGACCCTTAACAGATTTTGACCTCTTTGCAGGCGAACTGCCTTTCCTTCCGATCCCATTCCCCGTTATCATAATTTTTGAGTTGTTCTTTGAATTATTTCCATATGTTAAAGAAGAGACACTGTTATAGTTTTAGAATCACCAAATTGTAAGACTACTGCAGATCTCTAAAATGCATTAAAGTTACATTTCAAAAATAATAAATTCATAATAATCTTAAACATTACTTGTGTTTAATATGTTGCAAATTTGATTTGTATGAGAAATGAAAAAGGAACACATTTTCTTCTTAGTTGGTGACCCATAAAGGAGTTCTAATTAATTAATTAGTATTATTATTATTGACACAATTGGTATTTTATACCAATTCGGATTGATTTTGTGAGTATTTTCTTACCTTCTCCTTCTTCTGCCGTTTTCACATCGCTCCATTTCGACAACTAGCAAAAGACAAAGCAGAACAAATTAAAGTGTTAGTGCAGATAATTAACAAGCATAAAAGAGTTACGGGATGGTTAAGAAGTTAGAAGTAAGTTCTGCTTTTTAAATCACCGAATAGCTAATAATAGACTGTAAAACAAAGCATTAACTTCTTCTATGATATAGAAGTTATGGGTGAGTACCTTTCTGTTAATAGGTTTATTAAAAGTGTGAGGAGTAGGTTAAAGCTTATAGTTACTAAATTCTTAACTAAATTTTTTAACTTGTCTGAAGAGGATATTGAAATTCAATTTTGCTTAAAGTGAATCTAAAATTCTAATAATTTGTTTTCACTCATTATCCTTTCCTGTATGAATGCATTTACCGATTAAATATAATTATGGTATGCATATATGTATTTCTTTTCGATCGAAATCACATTAGTAGAATGTAAAGAAATTCAGCTGGTACCCTAGAGCTGATGGTTCCGTCATTCGGCCTTGCGCTGACTTCAACGATGAATGTCCACATCCGGCGGATGCTGACGCTGTTGCACTTACAATGTAGTAGGGGGAGCCCGACTGAAGAGCACGAGAGATGTTCGCATGGCCGTCAAGTGTCCTTGTGGCGATGCCGGCATCAACTTGTGTTTGTGCCATACGCACTTGCGTGTCCTTGGCTCGTGGCTCTCGGCTTTCAGCTCCCACAATCCCCGGACTGAGACAACAGAGAGAACGATTCGCACAAACAAAAATTTATGACCAAAAACATCCTGATTCAATGTGAATGTATGCCCTCTAACCAAGAGGCGGTCAACATTTTAACTATGAAAGTCTGTCTTTGTATCTTACTATATATTCTCATACATTTAAAAAGAATTGTCACCTGTATATGTGTTCAAACACAAATATAAGAATCTTGACTTTTCATTACTAAGCTCTGGGCTAAAGCTAGAGTCAACAATTTTGGATTTATATGGTGGGCGCCAAGGCAAGATACAATATTTAGATGATTTTGCACTTACTACAAGTAAAAATTAAAATATTAATTTATATACATATATACACATAAACATATATCTATGTATATATACGTATGTATGTAGCAACAAAAGTTGCAACTACCCTCTCCTAACTTACATACATATATACATACATATATACGGTTTATTTGGCACTGACTTCCAATTAATAACTTTGCACACGGGCAGTTGCAACTTTTGTTGCTGCTGGCATTTTCTTGGTGGCAGCTCTTGTTGTTGTCCTTGAGCGCGTTTTAATTCAGGACACTGCACTCGGTATGACCGCAACGACATCAGTTAAAGGCCACCCGACTGCCGCCCTTTAGTGGCACATTTGGGGGGTTTTTCCTGAAGGGGGTTCAAGAGTCGCCCATGTACGTTCTGAGTGCTCCGTTGGATGTGAAACCCATTATTTGCAAACTTCCTTTTAACTGGGTATTTGACAGGTAACTGCACTGGAGTATGTGTTTGTCCTATCGGACACTGTTTCTTTCTTTCGTTTAACTATTCCCTCTGACCGAATTGCATACACGCTGCAAATGGAGTTGCATAAGTTCAGGCAGTGCGTGTACCATTTAACTATATGTACGTGCTTACTAAATTTACATCTCTAGGGTCTCCCACAATATTCGAAGAATGCAATTTTCCGTTCGCTTGCCTAACAACTGAATAAAATTGAGGAACTAGCACAAGTGGCCCCTTCGCAGTCGGCAACAAAGGAAAGTGTACGTACGTATATATTGAGGGTGAAAAGGTAGCAAGGTACACCTCCCGCGGACGCTTCCCGTTATTCGTTTACCTTGAGTTGAGATTTCCTCTTAAGTGCGGCAATCGATCGAGTCTGCTGGCGTAGCACCTCCAGCGCAGTATTTAAGTCAACTTTAGACGCGGGAACAGCCACTCAAACAATAACTTTTCGGTAGTCGAAATGAAATGAAAATTAAATCGCAAATAAGAATGAAACCAAACACAAACCGCACGATAGAAACAAACAAGTAAGAAATCGAGGGTGATAGACTAGAAGATACCCTGAATCCGTGTAATGCTGTTGTTTACAAAATTGAGCTCTACATGCTTACACAAGAACTCACGCAGGCACATGCATACCAAAATTAATGGCGATAAATTAATGAACGTATATTTAATGCCCTTTTTGTGCTTCGTCTTAATACTGTTTTGAAAAATTAACAAAGCACTAACTTCGTTGCTTATTTTTCAATTTTTACCAGTAAAAAACGACTATATTATTCGATTTTCAGGGGAAATGATGAGAGATGTTCGAAATGTATGTAACTTTTGAACATACTAATTTTGACCACTGTCTCATAAGCTGTACGAGATATGCTTGATAAAAACCAAACCGGAAAAGTTATAGAGTTTTTTGAGCAAAGTCTATCTGCTTGTTAGAACCCATAAGTCTCTAGCTCTTATAACTTCTGTGATCGATGCGTTCATACATACGGACAGACGTAAGAACAGGGCGCAATCGACTCGGCTGTTGATCCTGATCAAGGATATGTACTCTGTATGTTCTTTTGCCTGTTACATTCGTTTTCACAAACACATTATACCCTGTTCACCTATTTTTAATCGGTTCAGAATACAAAATGAAATGAAAACTCAACGTTATTTATTAGTCTGGTTGAATTATTCGAATTTCAAACAACATTACATAGTCTCAAAATATTTGCTTAGATATTATTTTGATCGATTTCCCGATTGCTTTTGTATCACGTTGAAAACGTTTTGTGTCTATAAATAATTAAATTTACGCAATGTTCGTGGAATGGGCTTGCAATTTTTTTTACATTGTTCGCATGAACGAATTTTTATTTCTTGGATATTTGAATGTATATGTAAATATACATGTCTATATTCCTGGCTCTCTAATGGAAAATAACTTGGCCAATAATCGCGAAGATTCACTTCGACGCAAAGAAGTCATTATTACACTGCAAACAGAGTATTACGCTATCGAGCGTATTCCTATGAGGGTGTTTCTGTAAGCTTGTAGATTTCCGTTATGTACATAGATGTGGTGAATGTGGTACACTAGAACCAAAACGAAAGCTTTAAATTAAGCAACGCCTAAGGACGTGAGAAACTGCATGGTGATTGACCTATAAATTTGCATTTTTTCTTTCTTGAAAACTTGACCAAATTTCTATAAATTATACCTATAAATTAAGATTATGAATTATTTTTGTGTGCTAATAATTGACATAGTTGCTGTTTGTTGCTGTTAGGGATAAGTTAATCTGAATGGACAAGTTCTTAATAGTATCTTTTTGACTTCTTAAATCAACAATAACATGAGAAATAAGAGAAATCGAAATGAGGAATTTAATAAAGTCTAGTATAATTTTTCGAATTTAAATATTTTTTATTTTACGTCGTTTCCAACTGTTTCACTTTTGATTTTATGCGTTTGTTTGCCTTCACTCGTTTATTTTTGTTTTGAATATCAAAATTTTCGTGCGCTTTGGCCAGTTGTCGTTTTGCAACTGGGAGCACGCGAACGCCTCAGCGTAGGCGAAATGCGCGAACCCCGAGTTTAAGGGAAAAGTTTTAGATTTTCATTAATAAAAATCGTGACCGGCAGTTCAGCTGCAATGCGCATGTGTATTCTATTGAAAAAGGTTGGGAGTAACCGAAAGTGCAGTCAGTTTTAAAATGGAGACTTCAGCGTTCTACAAGCTGGCTTAAGTTAATTTTTTTTTTCATTTTTGTTGTTATACATATAATATGTGTTACATTAATATGTTATTTATATATTTAACATAAAATTGTAATTTCAGATAATTATTGAGAATGGATATAGTGCACAAAACCAATATACCCTTTTCAGAAAGGAATGCAACTAAGAGTGGTCGTAAGGCGATGGGACCAATGAACTCTGTCGCCGTAAAATGCCGCGGCTGCGCCATTTGGGAATACAGTTAAGTGTTGTTCCTTGAAGTGAAATAACTCTTACTCAATATTTGTAGGTCGAACTTAAAAATATTTTTTAACATTTGTATCTTAGTAAATAGATTTAAGTCTATCCACATTTTCCGCCAAAATCAAGCGTTAATCGATAATATAGCATTTATTACCTATGTTCAGTATTTTTTCTAATAATCGACTCACCGCCGCAATAATTTTCTATCAGCATCTGTTTTTCTCTCATCGCTAAGTTTGCCAAATGTGCAAAAGCAGGCGACTGCGGCTTGTTTCTTTACTCTCTTAAACTCATATGATTGAAATGTGTCTGAATACTAAAAGTATTTAAAAACTGTGGTCGATAATTATTAATGTTTGTGCCTTAGTGTCTTGATTATCTTGTGTAGCGTAAGAAAAAAGTGTACGAAAAACGCCGCAGCCAGTGCATTCGCTTTTTAAACGGTAAGTCTTGGGTTTATTTAATCATAATTATAGATTGGCTAGTGATTTTTGTATAATTATGTACGCAAATTTGTTGTTTTAAGTTAAACTCGAAGCCACCAACGGTTGTTCTTTTCCGTGTACATTTGCTTTGACCGTTTTGGCGCAATTTTTTCGGCATTTTGTTATATTGCACAGAGTAATTCATGAGGTTAGAGCGAGATAAATATATGTTTCTGTTTTGTGTTTTACATTTTTATGCAGTGCAAAGCGCTACCCGTTTTTATAAGACATATAAAAATAAGTTAAAGGATTCAAAATAAGTTTCCATAGATGTTTTTACATTTAAGTAGGCATTTCTATTATTTGTAAGTTCAATTGTTATGTTGTAAACAACTAAATATAGCCAAAACGCGTTTTGTTTTCGTGGGGTTGACAACTCTAGTACTTATAAATAAATTTGAAGGAAATTTTAAATAATTTTGAAGAGGATTTTTAATTAAGATTTAAAGAATTGTATTAGCTTATTATCTGCAACCGTAAGTTCCTTATAATGACCTGCATTTGCTTAGCTTCCCGTTTGTGACTGTTTACTCCCGGCAAAGTTGAAAAATTGAAAAGTATTTTCGCTTTTGCCGGTAATGTACATTAATTCATAAAAAAAAAAATTGCATACATATTGATACTTGCATACATGTGCATACTTCAGTGCAGCTGTACGCACAAAACAAGGTTATGTTGTCGGTGGCTTAATGATTGTTGAATATCATTTGCACCGAGAACGTTTTGTCCAAACTAACAAAACTCGTTCAATACACACATTCAGCACGAATATGGCCTGGGCACCATCCACAAACTTTGAGGACGACTTGGTTGATTTACAGCCCAACTTCAATTTAATACACGGACAGCTAGAGTACGATCTACAACGGAAGCAAGAGTACACTCCTCGTCCAAAGTCGACTTACGAGTATCTGGCTGATCGGGAGCGTCGCAATGCGGAGATGGAGAAACATGGTGGAAAGTCCAAGGAAATTGCATCCAGTCTTGCTATGATGGAGCGTATACAGAATATTGCTGGTACCAAGTCATTAGGTGAACACGCGACTATCTCGGATTGGGAAGACACCAGCACCGTGGAGAAGGAGGCGATTGCTATGATGAGACATTTTGGCATGATGTCTATGAGTGATGGCTCATTTGCGCCTTTACGAACGGAAACTGAGCCACACGGCAAAATTCATGTTATGCGAAATGGTCGTCAAAGATTTCCATTGATCTTAGATCCGAAATTTTTTGAACCCGGCATGAAGCGTAAATGTGAAAACGTGAAAATGAATAAACCTGAAGGTTGTAATAATGTTCATATCACTGCCAACTCTCATTTGGATGATTCGGACATCAGTCCAGATGAGTATGTCGAGATACCATATACATTACTTGAAGAAACCACGTTACATTCTAAGCCAGACCCACTGCCAAATCTAAAGAAAAACAAAAAGAATAGAGTAAGACGTACATCGCAAACTCAACTGTTAAACAAAAAAAAACAAGCGAGGGAACAAAATAGAATAGTAAATAATTAGGTACTCTATTTTATAAGATCATTTTCTTTATCAAATGAACCAGTTAAGAAATAACTTGTACCAGTTATAACCATAAAAATGAATATTTGCTATTTAGGCAAATTCCTTATTTTTAATCAAATAATGAATATTTCATTGTTATCTTCTTTTTTTTAATATATTTTTTGAGTCGATTATTTAATTCATTAAATAATTATCAGGAGCGTTTTTTCAAGAGAGTTTCACAACCAACATATTCTGTTTATTTGAGGTTAAGTTTTCTTAATTCATAAAATTATAGCATTAACGTGTTAACCGAATTGGCATTACCTAAAGTAATTTTAATTTAAGAAAGAAGAAAAAAAAAGGAGCTCAGCGGAATAAAGACTGAGGATGTTCCTTTTAAAAAGGGATAAAATCAAGCATATATTGCTACATTTTCAGTTCATGCTATTTAATTTGAAATTCAGTGTATTCATTTCTGTATTATTTTTTTTTATAAGAGGTTAGTGAGTGAACATATAAACCAAGTTTGATGAATATTGCCCTTAAGACATACGTGATATACTTCAATAACTAAAACTTGTAATGTGTGCACAAAAATGAACGAACAAAAGAAGGAACGTTCATACACACTTGGACGGATGTATGTTGCACAAAACCAATTGATTTTTTCTTTTTTTTTTTTGGAAGTTTTAAAAATTTGATATTTATAATGTTTTGAAAATAAAACAAATTCTGTTTACACTCTTATTTGTTTTTCTGTAAAACAAGTGAAAATATATATGTCGGATATTGGTACGGCTGCTTAATACCCAAGTCTGGGATATTTTTGAGTAAGGAGTTATCGAATTATATATTGTTTGTAGCTTGCGGTTTCTGTTGTTATTTATGATGTTACAAATATATTTGTATATCTATATAGATAGGATTGTGGACGTATAAAAAAGATGCATACCACACGAATACGTACATACATTTTTAATTAAACGGGTCCCGAGGCTTGTCGGGGAGACATGTGTGTAAAATGCTGCTATTCCAGTAAATAATTGGTAAAAGTAAAAGTGCTGTAGGCGAAAGTGATCGACTGAAATAAATCTTTTGGCCAATAAATATAAAAATTTGTGTTGCTTTTGGATTATTTGAAACAAACTCGATGTACGCGTGGTATAAGAGAACGTTTGAGATCGATGTTGATACATAAGCGCAAGTCGTCTCCCCTGTTGATGCTGTTCATGAATATATATGCTTTATTTATGTTACATACATTTTAACAACACATAAATGGCGTAAGTAAGTAATTATAAATTTTTGAGGAGAGCTTTAAAACTTTTTACTTGCCAACAAATCTCAACATTTTTTTTTTAAATCAGAACTATGATTTACGGTATAATATAAGAACGGTTTCTTTTGACAACAATCATTTGTTTTCAATGTGCTGCTTTGCTTTATGAAAGTGTATTCTTGTTCACTACGTTAAATAGTAAGCGATAATCTGATTGATATGGTGAAACTAGTTGACGGCTTTTATTTTTAGATATTATATTATTCTCGTATTTTAATCATAAAAGACAATTATTTATGCTTCTAAGTGTAGCCGATTGGGTACTAGTTTATGTACAGTCTTTATGTACAGGAATCACCTTCCATTTTATGTACATAAAGGTACGAATGAGCGAACTGGGAATACAAAAGCAGGAATGGTAACTCTTATATCCACTTTGATGGACTCATCGACTGTAGTCTGTAAGTGAATACTGTGGTGCACAAAAATAAAATGTACACACACAAACATTTGTATTTATATATATATATATGAATGTATGTATATGTGTGGCCAAAAGACACAGAAAATCAAAAAGAAGCAACAGCCCTACGCTCACCGGCTTTAGCTGTTGTGCTGCTTCCGTCTCGGTTGCCGACTTAGTCCCAGCTGCTTCTTTGAACTTAAGAGCTGCAAGTTTTGCTTGGAAGCTGTTTAGAGCGGCTGCCTGACTGCCAGAGAGTCATCAACCACCGAAATGGAGTTGAACTTGGCAGTTTCCAACATTTCGGCTCGCGCATGCGTAAGCTTTCGCTCTTTTGGGCTCTATCTTAATCTCTCGCTCTCTGTGACACTCACTCGCTTACTCGCCCTCTCTATGACTCTCTCTCTCTTCTCTCTTGCTCTGTTGCTCAACTCAGCGCCTTTCTTCTATGGAAGTTTCGAGTTGCCTGGTCCATGTCATGTAGATTATAAAATGTTCATGTATCGTCCGCATTTTCTGCTCCCAGTTTGGTTTCAACGCTTGCCCAGGACGAGCTAAAATAGGGGATATGCGAACGAGTGTATGTGTGTGTGTGTGTGCGTGTGCGTGTGTGTGTTTTTCCGCACTGCTTGAAATGTATTAAGTGAAGTTAAAGACTAGTCAGTGAACGGGTTAATAGCGATCCTTAACATCCAGTTAAAGGCTAAACGAAGTTTGACATTAGCATCATTGTAGCCATCGGGTTACTTCCTCATCAACCGGATTTATAAGTTTGTACAACGCGTAGTGTCAGTCAATGAGTTTTTAGCCCCAACCGCTCTCCGAGAAACTGTCATCAATCGCGGCGATTGACTTAAAACGGTGGTGGACTACCCCAGCGGTAATAACGGAAAAATGCGAAGCGTAAAAAAGCGGACCGGAAAGAGAAAACTTTGCAAAAATAAATGCAATTCACCAGTGCGCGTATTAGAGGCGAGTTAATTTTAATCCTCTAGGCGTTCCCCCTAAAACAATGATGGTATATCAGCAATATCAATGAAACAACATTTTTCTAAGCTGCTCTGCAAATTAATTTGCCAGGTTTCTTTGCACACGTGGCTGGTTCCAGCTCCCGCTAAAAAAAAGGTTACAAAAAAGAAACTGGATAGTCTGGTATTTTCTTGCTGCGCTTGTCTGTCGTCTCTGCCAGCATGATATGTCCATCTCCGTCCCATGCACAGCCTTGATGCTTTTTTCTTGCTCCTTATCCCCTTTCGCCATCGTACTATTGTATATTTTGTCCTAACCATACAATATCTTTTTTCATTTCTGCATTTGTTGTTCCGGGGCAAGAGGCTGCAGTGGTAGGAGTTGCTCCTCGTCCAGGGCGTATAAAACTAAACCGGTGCTCAAATAAAAAATACTTGACGAAACTCGTATTTGCTAAACTTCTTCGACAGGCTGCGGGACAAGTCTCCCAGTCGCAATTCCTAGCAGCAAGTTGCCGTCCCACAGCACAACAACACACACAGTTCCCTTTGCTGTTGCACTCCTAGCCAGCCGCAAGCTTTGTCGCTGTTGCTAGGGGACCAGTTTTGAGCTTGACGGATTGGGGATATTCTAATTTAAAATATTAAATATAAAGATCAACAGTTGATCTAGTCTCGAAGCAGACTTAATTGAATAAGCCTTGACCATTGCTTAAAATCTTCAGCTAATTGATTTAGCCCAATAATAATATATAATAATATATATAATATGCATAACACATCTTTATAGATGGCGGTATTCATATATTTAAAAAAAGGGTCTATATCCTTTCATTATTTGTAAATGTTATTTTGTAACCTTAATCGAGTATTGGATGAATAAATGTTTCACAGCTTACTGGAAAAGCGAAATAATTATTCCCAATATCTTTACATCGGGCCCTTGAACAAACTTTAGGTCTAAAAGAAATCATGGCATTTACTATTATACAAAAGAAATATATTTATCTCGTAAATTTAAAATAATAGTATTAATAAGTCGTCACCTTAAAATTGCCATCACCAAGAGCTACTAAGTTTACGACAGTGTTAGTCTATGTTTGTGAAATATTCGGTAAACATCACTCAGTTAACTACAAATTGTAAACTTACAACACAATATTATAAACAACATATAAGTGGCCTGTTGAACGAACCGGCAGAGAACGTTATTGAAACCCGCCATTAGTCTAAGAGTCTCGGGATAACGATAAAAGAGGCATTCAATGCTTCATTCGTCTCTACTTCATCGGCGCTAATAAAAACTACTCGAGCGGAATGCCGATATAGACAATGGCAGGGACATCCTGTTAATCTCGGCACTTTAAATAGAGAATCACTACAAAAGTACAAGTTGTAGTGACTTTTTAATAAATATTTATTTTTCATTTATAGACTTTTGTACTGACATTGTGTATACATTATACATATATTATACATATACATATATATACTACGAGCTTTAGCTGAGCACGTTTCGCTGTCCCAACAGCGCATGTGCCTGTCGGTGTGGTAGCATGAGCGAACCATGACCATACCAAAAGATGAAATATTAAAGCAGTATTAAAAGTTGACTTTTCGTCTAGTTTGTACACCACCAAGTTGCACTGCAGCATCCCCAAATTCCATAGATATACGCATAAGTTTGCTGGTAGGTGAATGTACGGGCTTTGCTGGATTTGTGGTTAATCGGATATATAAATGACAGTGAAACATTGAGGTTATGACCTACGGCGCATCGCCACATTCTTCACATAGTTTTGATTAATAGTCTCCTTTGGTATTTACTTTCAGCTCTGCTCACGCTTCAATGACAAAGAGACAATAATGGCACATGAAGACATCAGCTAGTTATAAGTGATACGTAGACAGGATACTAAGGAGCGCACATATTGTACGCATATACCAAGAAATTAAAGGACATGGCAGCCAACGCAACAGCGACGTCAGCGACCCGTGAATTCGTGGAGGGCTGGACTCTAGCGCAGACGCTTGGCGAAGGTGCCTATGGCGAGTAAGTGGCAGCTGTGCTTTCAAAATCAAGAATATACTGCATTGTAATGCATCACACTTTGGATGTACAGGTCTTCCTGTGTATGCGTGAGTTGAAGTCAATAAACCGGAAATCCTGTGAGACAAAATTCTCAGTTTCTCGGCGTATTTGCTGCATAAGCCAGCCACTCATTGGTACTGTTGCTCCGTTATTGAGTTCCGAAGCTCTTTTCTGTTGCGCGCATGCCCCAACTATAAAGCTTCGGAAATGGTGACAGGAGCACTGCACCAATTAGTCGGCTACTTCAGCTGCACTGGCAAATTTGCCACACAAACGACGACCAACCTAAAACTAAAGAGCAATATTATCTTTCTGGCGCAGAGTCAAGTTGCTTATCAATCGGCAGACGGGAGAGGCTGTTGCCATGAAAATGGTCGATCTGAAAAAGCATCCCGATGCCGCGATCTCAGTGCGTAAGGAGGTATGCATTCAAAAAATGCTACAAGACACGCACATTTTGCGTTTCTTTGGTAAACGTTCCCAGGGAGACGTGGAGTACATATTTCTTGAATATGCAGCCGGAGGAGAGTTGTTCGATCGAATTGGTAAGTTTGTTTATTTATTTTTAAACTGCTGTGTTATTTAAATTATTACAATAGAATTAATTTTCTTACTGATCAAAGAGTGAAAATATCGTTGTTTGACTGTATATCTACTTCGAAGGCTGAACAATATTCAATTTTGTATTTAAAAATGAACTTCATTCAGACTTTTACATATTTGTTTTATTTACAGAGCCAGACCTTGGCATGCCGCAACATGAAGCTCAGCGATATTTTACTCAGTTACTTTCTGGACTAAACTATTTGCATCAGCGTGGGATCGCCCACCGCGATCTTAAGCCCGAAAATCTTCTGCTGGACGAGCACGATAATATAAAAATCTCTGACTTTGGGATGGCGACTATGTTTAGGTATAATAATAATAATAAATTTAGATATAATAGTATAACATAACATAGTATTAGATATAATAGTATAATATTTGCAATATAATACAATAATCTATTATTTCTTTTCTAAATTACCTTCCGAATCGCGTTTTAGATGCAAGGGACGAGAGAGATTGCTTGACAAGCGATGCGGCACCCTTCCGTACGTAGCTCCAGAGGTTCTATTAAAGCCTTACCATGCACAACCCGCGGACATCTGGTCGTGTGGTGTCATTTTGGTGACAATGCTAGCGGGTGGTGAGTACTACTCCGTCCATTCTCTGAAATAGGTTCATGCCTGCTTGTTTAAACATCAAATTTACAACAAAAACTAAAATAATATAAAACATTTGCATATCGTTTGCTCTTCTGTCGCCCACATTTATATGACGTTCCCAATTAATATGACGGCACTGTCACTCAGTCATTTCGATTTGTCATGTGTTTTGTGTTTATCTCACTGTTCTGTGTTTTTTGACTCACCCGCACAATTGCAACTATTTCATTTTTGCTGTTTCTTTGGTATTCTAGCTGTAGATTGTTCCTACATTTTGTATCATCTAAAGCTTTTATACCAAAGCTCCAGCTTAAATTGCTTGCCACCGCCGCACCCGACAATATCAACAAAATTAGCTCAAATTAAATCTGTCATGACCGCGTAATCACAACAGTTATATCCAACTTGGTCACACTGTTAGTGCACGATTAAACTAACTGTAATTGAATTTCTTATTTGCACGGACCAAGCTCAACACACCTTGCTATTTGCTTAAACTTGTAATGATCAGTGCATCTGATCCATGTTCTTTTTTTTCTTTTCTACCTGTCACCGTTACAGAACTGCCTTGGGACCAGCCATCGGCTAGCTGCATGGAATTCATCAACTGGAAGGATAACGATCGCTGGCAAACGCAGACACCATGGAGCAAGTTAGATACATTGGCCATATCGCTGTTACGCAAATTGTTGGCTTGCAGTCCAGGAGGACGTCTCACACTAGACAAGATCCTCGACCATAAGTGGTGTAACATGCAGTTTGCTGAACATGGTAAGAAATTTCGATCACTCGCCAACGCCTAAATAACTTATTCCGTGTTCAAGTCTTTTCCTGCACACTCTGTAGCTCAGGTACTTAGTGACTCTCAATCTTTTATTGCTTTGCATACTTTGAGGGTCGCTCTGTGCCTTTGCCGCCCGTGTTGCACAGCCACACATAGAACTCGAACTCGAACTCAACCTCGAACGGTAGTGAAGTGTAATTAAGAAATTGAATGAAGTGCTTCAAAATGCCGGCCCACTGCTGTTGCTTTGGCGCTTTAGCTGTATGATAGATTTAAATACTTCATAAAGCTAGATTACCAAAGCATTGGCGCTGTGGTCAATTTGTCAGAGCAGTGAAACTATGTAATATGTACATATATAATTAACAAGTTTACCTGGAAAAGTTTTTTTGCTTGCTTGTTTGCATTTTTGTTTTGCATATTATTTGTTCTTTGGTGATTTTAGCTGTATGGTGTGCGCGTATTCCATAGAGCTTTATTACCAAAAACCAAATGGTTTTTGCATTGCTTTCTTTTGATTTCTTAAGAATTATTTGTTTTTTTTTTTCTTTTGTTTTGTCATGACATTTTTTTCCATTCTCAATTGCATCTAATCATGCTAACATGCTTTCAGATCGTTCCTATGATTTGGTAGACTCAGCGGCTGCTTTAGAGATTTGTTCGCCTAAGGCAAAGAGGCAGCGCCTTCAGTCAAGCGCCCACCTGAGCAACAATTTGGATGAATCAATATCTCGAAATTATTGGTCCCAACCAATGCCCACTATGAGAAGCGACGATGAGTTCGTCCCGCGGTCGCGCAACGAAAACGTTAATGCTCAAGAAGACGGCGACAGACAGGCTCTTGCCCAGGAAGCACGGCTAACTTACTGCTTCTCTCAACCCGCGATGCTGGATGATCTTCTGTTGGCAACCCAAATGAATCAAACCCAAAGTGCATCACAGAACTACTTCCAGCGCTTGGTGCGACGGATGACTCGCTTTTTCGTAACCACGCGCTGGGATGATACTATAAAGCGCCTGGTCGGCACAATTGAGCGCCTGGGTGGTTACACGTGCAAAGTCAGCGAGGATGGCATTGTCACGGTGTCTACTATTGATAGACGAAAGCTTCGTTTAGTGTTTAAGGCGCACATTATTGAGATGGATGGAAAAATACTTGTCGACTTCCGGCTGTCTAAGGGCTGCGGGCTCGAGTTTAAGCGACGCTTTATCAAAATCAAACTTGCACTTGAGGATATTTTACTTAAGGGACCAACAACTTGGCCTATTGCTATCGCCACTAATTCGGTGCCCTAGCAATTTGAAATGGTCGGAATAAGACTTCGTTAAATAATCATATCACATGTTTGTAATCATGCACATCCTTGTGTCATTTTTTAATTTTTTACTTAGAATAAGTACATCAGAAAGCTTTTAGTTTTGTTGAATGTTGAATAAGTATTTTACTATAGTTAGCTAAACGTTATGAAACAATAAATTGACAATGGTTATAAGATCATTTAACTTACAAGTCAAGTTTCCTTTGGTGTTTCATTTCAAGACGTCGATCCACAATGGCTGCTTGTCTGTCCGCTGCTAGTTTTCATAATTTGAATATTTACCTATATATATATATATATATATATATATATATATATATACGAATTTTAAAAATACACATCTTTGTGTTATTTTATATTAGATAAATTGCAAACAACATGATATGAACAGATACTAAGCACATTTTCAACTTTTATTCATTTCAAATCTACTAACACTTGGATAAAATGTATCATATATCGGCTTCTAGAACTGATTATCTTTATTAGCTTCGATTTACATTCTCAACCATTACAATAATAGTAGGGAGTAAGGTCAATCTTTATTAAATTTTCACAAAGACATTGTTGCTAAAGCGCCTCACGATTGACTGATTAAAAATCTTTGTGAGTTCAATACATAGATTAATAAATAATGTGAATATCATAGTAATGGTAACAGTAAGATAATTTTTAATAACGATGCAATATGTGGGTATAATAAATCGGTTGCTTTGCGCGCCAGACACAAATCTAAAGATTGACGAACACATACACCAAATTGACACCTTACATGTGCTATCGGCTTTGATATCTGATTCGAGTAGATGCTTGGTGTTGCTGGAATTTATTAGAAGCGGGATTTACTGTGGTTTCCTGAAGTTCTTTCCGGCGAATTTAACACCCTGGCCAATCTCCTCTTCAATACGCAGTATTTGGTTGTACTTGGCCAAGCGCTCCGAGCGGCAAGGAGCGCCAGTTTTGATCTGACCTGTGGAAAGACCAACGACTAGGTCACCAATAAAGGAGTCCTCGGTTTCACCTGAACGATGAGAAACCATGGTACCCCAACCGTTCTTTTTGGCCAACAAATGAGCCTGAATCGATTCTGTGACTGTGCCAATTTGGTTGACTTTAAGGAGCAGACAGTTGCAGGCGCCCTTCTCCACAGCAGTGGCAATACGTTTTGGGTTTGTGACTGTCAAATCATCACCAACAATCTGTATCTTGGTGTTGCAAGTCAGGTTAGTCCAGGCATCCCAGTGATCCTGATCGAAGGGATCCTCAATGGACACAATGGGGAAATCTTTAATGAATTCTTGGTACAAGTTAGCCAGCTTCTCTGGCGATAGCCATTGAGCCTTATCACTCTGTGGGTTCTTGAAATCCAAATCATACTGTCCATCCCTGAAAAATTCAGAGGCGGCAACATCCATGCCGATCTCAATCTACGGAAACAATATATGAAAATAGAATACAAGCTGGTTTCAACAAATATTAATTACTCACCTTGCCAGTATAGCCTGCCTTAGCGATAGCATCGCTGATGAGGCTGAGGGCCTCCTTGTTGGACTGAATGTTGGGAGCGAAACCACCTTCATCACCCACTGCGGTAGCATCCAAGCCAAATTTAGCTTTGATAACATTCTTCAAGTGATGGTACACTTCGGAGCCCATCTTCATGGCCTCAGTGAAGCTTGATGCACCGGTTGGCAGGATCATGAACTCCTGCATAGCCAGTTTGTTACCAGCGTGGCTACCACCGTTGATCACGTTGAAGGCAGGCACAGGCAAAATGATCTCCTTGTTACCAGCCAGATCTGCCAGATGTTTGTACAGGGGCACATTCTTTTTGGCAGCACCAGCCTTAGCGACGGCCAAGGATACGCCCAGAATAGCATTGGCGCCGAACTTGCTCTTGTTCTCGGTGCCATCAAGCTTGATCATGAAATTATCGATGGCTGCCTGGTCCACCACATCCAAATTAGCCTTGATCACCTCGGGACCCAGAGTGTTGTTCACATGACCAACTGCCTGCAGCACGGACTTGCCATGGTAATTGGCTTTGTCGTTATCGCGCAACTCCAGAGCCTCATGCACGCCTGTGGATGCACCGGAGGGTACGGCTGCCCGGAACAGGCCCAAGTCAGTGGTCAAATCGACTTCGACGGTGGGGTTGCCACGTGAATCGTAAATTTGACGAGCTTTGATCGACTTGATGGTCATGTTGCTTTCTTTAGAACTGCAAGCAGAACATACAACAGTAAGATACAAATTTACATTAAAAGAAAACTGAAATATCTTCAGTTCTTCACTTTAACAAACATTTCATCAGTTGGTAAATTTATTTCACTATACGATCTGACAAACCAATTCTTTAATTAATACTCATTTGTGTAATTCCCAAGTTAATCATGAAATTAGGAGCAAACACCGATTGCCAACTAGCATTGCAATACATATTTTTTCCGTAAGCGAAAGCGAGAGAGGTGGCAACAGTGTTCGCCGCTTATACATATGACCTCTACGCAACGCTTTAAGGTCACAGTAAAAGAAATGGATTTAGACGCCGAAACACAACCAAAATTGCAAATATGAAGATGGAGAATTGCAAAATTGTGCAAATATCCCACATTATTGCACTTATGCTTATAAACTTCTAACATTAATAAATTAAATGCATATTTGTAAGTATATGCCTTCTGTTTAGACGATATATGTACATACATAACGAAATGTGTTAGATAACTGTATCTTTTACCAAATGCAAATTGCCATTTAAAAACAATTGGTATCAAAATAAAAGCGAAATCAAATTATTAAATATAACATTGATAATAATTCACTATAATACATACCAAGAACTTTTTAACTTTATAAACTGAAATCCAGAGAGCGATTCTACTGAGCTTCGCGGTTGGCTGGCTGGTTTGCTACTGAAACTGAGTGTCGGACAAGACGATGACAAAACGAACAAGTTTATTTTTTGATTCTGTGTCGGCACCGATGAATGCAGTAAGGGAAATACACGCACAGCGCGCAATACTAAAAGGTTGGCCATTGTTGTTGTGGATTGTGGAACGTAAGCCGCAGTAATGAGTGTGCGTCCTCCAGGCACGGTCCGGATAGCAAAGTTTTTAGGTGCGAGCTGTATGCCGGTTGTTTGGTGGGGGTGTGTTATGGAATTGACCTTGCACGAAGGTTAGGCGTAATGGCATCCACATGTGGTTTTTATTCGTTTATGAGCTGGAAGAAAAGTTATTCGGAGATTTCGGGAAAACATTTCAGGTTCGTATAAAAATAGTGTAAAATAGACAGATTATTTTAGCAAATAAAATACGTTAACTTTTACTGTATATTGACGCTTTCCAACACTGTATTGCGCCAGCGCCATCGATATCGATACATCGATATAACATCAAAAATTTACAAACACGCGGCCGGCGCTACTTTGTATTCATATTATGTCTGCCAATACGGAAATTATTATGCCCGGAGAGCGCGTCACGCTCGTGGAAGATGCTGCTAAAACCAAAAGAGTAATATTGGGCCCTGGATTAAGAAGAGTCAACGACAAAGTTGTAGCCAGCAAGGCAGGTCCGCTCCGACATAAAGACCCCAACACATTTTGGGTGGACAGCTATCAACGGCGATATGTGCCAGCGCGAGGAGATCTTATTATTGGTATAGTAAAGGCCAGAGCGGGGGACTTGTATCGCGTGGACATTGGAGCGGCGGACCTGGCTTCAATTTCATATCTAGCTTTTGAGGCAGCTACAAAAAAGAATCGACCGGATCTAAACCCAGGCGATCTACTTTACGCCCGTGTTCTTAATGCCAATGCAGATATTGAGCCCGAGCTTGTGTGCGTGAACTCGAACGGCAAGCGCGGTAAATTAGGCGTGTTACAAGATGGATTTTTCTTCAAGTGCAGCTTGAATTTAGGCCGGCTTTTATTGCGTGAGAGTTGTCCAGCCCTGGCGGCACTCACAGAAGAACTGCCCTACGAGATAGCCGTGGGTGTTAATGGCCGAATCTGGGTGAAGGCGCACTCAACTCGCGAAACTGTTGGATTAGCGAATGCGATTATGACACTAGAACAGGCAGGATATGCGGAAATTGGCAAGATCTGTGGCAATCTAAATGGTGTGGTACAAGCGTGAAAAAATTTCTAAATTATATTTTAATTTACTATTTAATAATCTTGGTACTGAAAACAGCAAATTTTAATAAATATAATACTTTAAACAAAGTGGAATACTGAATTTACTTTATCATATGTTAGAACTCAAAAAAGATTTTACAATCTGCCTACTTTGGTATTATTTTAGTTATATTCAAGATAGGATTAATTAGCATATATACGAGAATATAATTATATTTAAAGAGAATATAATTATATCGCACAATTAATAATGCACCATTTTTTAAATGTTCATATATAAGAAAGAACCATATATATTTTTTGTTGTAGAAGTGTTCAGTTCAGTTAAATTTAAAATATACTGATTTCTTAAATCTTTTCTTAAAAACATATGATTCCTGATGTCATTAGAAGTACTATACCATTAGTACTTTTTAACATACATATATTTATACTTTAAAGGCTTTTTTACAAATAACACATATTCACATATTAACATATTTTCCTAACTTACTGAAGAGTATCATAGCTTTAGTCTTATTTTTTATGATATAATTACCTTAAAATTGCAACTTTGTGTAGACCAACAAAAAATTGAAAGTTCTATATTTTAAGATGATGAGGGAATTAAATTAATAACAAACACTTTCTATTCTGTTCTATGATGAATTACTGGATGCACAAAAAACGATTTTAAGTGTTTTTATAGTACTTGTATATTTGAATGTAATATTTAGGCACAGATAATCTTTTCTATTTGTTTAGGCTACAAAATATTCAAAGCATTTCCGAATGTGTCCTAAAAAATGAATGCATTACTTAATCCGATAAGTTTAGTTCATCCGTTAAATGCCCGCATCACTCTCGCATGAAATATCGATGTTAGGAAATCAGCTGATCGTCTTATCATTCCACAAAAGGAAAGTTTCTACGGTGTCAAGCAACTGCGTTGCATGAGTTACGCCAAGGTTCAAAGTGCCATAAAATGACTTTCCTCGAATTTTTGTTCATTCTTCTGATCCTTTACTATGCTGTATATGTGTTCCTCTGGATAGTGCTCGATTGCAATGTGGCCTTGTGGTACAAATCCCGATTCGGGATATCGCTTTCATCAATGCGTGGTCAAGTGGTGTGGATAACAGGAGCTTCCAGCGGCATTGGACGCGCCTTGGCGCTCAGCTTGGCTCGCCATGGAGTGCGCCTGGTGCTTAGTGCTCGCCGTATGGATCACCTGGAGCAGGTACAAAAAGAGTGCTTGGCTGTGGCGCGAGGCCTTTTGGCACAGAAAGATGTCCTTATACTTCAAATGGATGTGTTGCAACTGGACAAACACCAATCACATCTTTACACCGTTCTCAATCATTTTGAGCGTCTCGATGTTTTGGTTAACAACGCAGGTCGCTCGCAGCGCGCAAGCTGGGCTGATATTGAGATCCAGGTGGATCGCGATCTGTTCGAGTTGGACGTATTCGCAGTGGTACATCTGTCACGCTTAGTTGTGCGTTACTATCTAGAGCAGAACGGTGGGCGAGGTCAAATTGCGGCCACTTCAAGCATAGCTGGTTTTAGTCCGGTGCCATTCTCTGCAACCTATTGCGCCGCCAAGCACGCTTTGAATGCCTATTTGAATGCTTTGAAGGTTGAGCAGCGCAAGTTGGATGTAACCATTTTTGCTCCCGGTCCCGTCGCCACAGACTTTTTGCTTGAGGCATTCACGGGATCTGATGGTGGCAAGGTAGGCTTAAGCACGGCCAACCAAAAACGCTTAACTGCAGAGCGATGTGGAGAGCTCTTTGCAGTTGCAATAGCCAATAAAATGGATCTCACTTGGTGTGGCTTGTTTCCAGTAAATGCGATGGCTTACTGTGCTCGCAATGCCACGCTTAGCAAGATTCTAGGCCAGTTCATGACCGAGAAGACCTTGAACAAAATCCGCGAGGGCAAACTTTAATGTCACTCACATACTGTTTTGATAATTTTGAATACATTGTGTAACATTACTCAAATCTTACAAAAGATAAATATAATTTAGATAAAAGACAATGCGGTTATATTTACGCTAGCGCTGCTTTAATATGTGCCGGGATCTTAACGCGTTTTCTTTTGGCTTTTAACTGTGTTGTCTTTTCAACACCCTGTAAGGCATTCGTTTTCTTTTTACTCTTTTTACAAGACAACGGATTTGGATTCTTTGGTCCCTTAGTTTTCTTCTGATGAACAGTCTCGGCGGTCTTTAATCCTTGTTTCTCTTTCATGTATTGAATTTTCTCTTCCTTCTCTTGACCAAGCATTAAATTCTTAGCACGCTTTTGTACCCATTTCTTAGATGCATCTGAAGGCGCTTCTAGCACTGGCGTGGCTTTATGCAGGTAAAGAAGGCAGCGTCCGGGTACTTTACGTAGACTTGCCTGCAGAAGACGATCTTGGGATGCAATTATGTACCGATTGTCTTTCGTCTGTAATTTAAAATAAATTATAACTTAAAGCATTATGCTAAACAATAATCTCGTACCATCGATTTGAGGCATTGCGTCGCAGCGACGGGTTTGCCCTCGTGCCCGCATTTGTGCACATGGAACTGCTTCACAATTGTGATGGCACCAGTCAAGGGAGTTCCTAGCGCTTCCGCTTCGAGTATGATGCATTGCGTAGTTAAAAGTTTGACATTACATTGAAAATATTTTTTTATCTGCTCTTCAATCCCAATTTTATGCTGTTATAAAAGTAAACATCACATTATCAATCTTCTGGATACTGTAGAAATTCATTTACGTGCTAACTCACCTGTAAAGCTGCCTGGCAGAATGTGGCGTCGACAAGTACCTGATAGGGTTCGCGGTAATCAAAATGGGTCGCAAAAAACGTTAGTGTTTTATGAGACTTTTTGAAGCGGGATATTTTCATCACGTTTTTTTTAATTCATCAACAAAACAAAAATTATATCGATAAATAAAAGCGATCTCTGAGATTCGATTATATTATTGTGCACGATTATATATACTTATCGATTAATTCTGCTTATACTCAAATTTAAAGTAAATTGATTTTGCAGAGTTGCATAAAAAATTAACGTCTCTGCCAACTCGCGCCGAAGAATATTTTCCCTGGTAATATTTGAAAATTATAATATTGGCGCAAAACAAGTGAAAAAATTCTGTGGGTATTTCAACCACCATTTGGTATTCACCCTCTTTGGCATTGTTGTGGGTTCTTTTTCATTTATGTCTTCTGTCTATTTAAAGCGTGATTGCTTACCTGACAATAGTATTCCGTTTCGACATTGCTCGTTTATTAAAATTCCTTACATTTTTCTCCATCAATTCCTGTGATAAACATAAAACACCATTTTATTTTACACTGTGGTTTAATGAAAAGCGAAGCACTAACATTATACAGCTATATTTATTTGTGCATATGTCGAGAATTTAATACGAGTAGATATTTTATATTGTGCGGCTTAGTGAAAAATTGTTTTGTAAAATATCTTATTACCTCAATGTAATATTCGTTTGTATAAATATAGTTTATTATATGGTAAGCATTCAAAATATGTTTCCCCACAAAACATTGAACCAACTTTTTGGACAGAGGATCGATCGATCAGTACGAGCTACCACGAGACCTAAACTCATCAAGCAATTTATCATTATAGAAAAATACAAAATTATAAATTCCTTTTTTGAACACATAGTAATTTATATAACTTGGGCTATATGAGTTTATAGGTAACTCATCCATCCCTCTTCAATTTTATAGCAGGAATACTCTTTCGACCAGCACACATAACTTCAAAACATCATAAAGATCGGAAAATGAACACCACAGCATCGCATTAAATTAAAAATAAATAATAAAAAGTCATAAAATAATAACTTTATGCAGGCTTGAAGGTTTTTGATGGGCGGACACTGTCGACTAAAGCACGTGTTTTGCTTTTTAGTTTCCGTTTGTAAGATTAGGGCAGATGTTATGGCTGGTAAACTGATAATCGCTTCCTCAGCACTTTGTCATTTCGTAGCTAAAGCCATGCAGTTGCGGTACGATTAAAAGCTCATATTTACAATTTCCAATGGATTAATGCTTATCATGCTGATAAGTCCATGAGGAAATTATTGCCGTTAATGTTGTTCTAGGATCTTTACTGTCCAACTGTTTGCATAGAAACACAACAGTGGGTTCATATTATCGAAATGCAAATACATAGTTATTGAAAATAAAACTAAACGCATATATATAGATATTTATGAATATATATATATTTTATTCAACTATATTTACATATACATGCATAATGTATGTTTTGGGAATTTACAGATTTATTCGGCACGTTCGAATTAATTCGCTCGTGCGTCGCATACCGAATTATTAGAATGTTACGTGAAAGGTTTTCGGCTTCCGGTGGAACTTAAATTGTTCTCTCCAAACTTTTGTAACGAACCAACGAAAGTAATGAATGAAGTGTAAAATTGAATTTTACCGTACAAAAAGGTATCTATGTGATTTTGTTTCGGCAAATTTATGTTTATTAATTTGTATTCGCAATAGCCAAAAATAAAATCTATTGAACAATCGGCTCTCGAAATTCTATTTAAGACTTTCAATACAACGTTCCGAATAAGAAATAGATAATATACTATACAGTTATTTAAAGTTGAGATATTGTATTGAAATATATATTTATATATATATATTTTTTCTAAACATATGAAATTGTCGATCAACAATTTCTTTATCATATGTTTCCATAGAATCAATCAAAGGTCAAACCTATTTCTACGATGCATTTACGCAAACCTTATTTTTACTGAATTTTAAGTCACATTGACATATATATATATATATATATATATATATATATATATACCATTAAGGCGCGATGAACAGTCTACTTGAAGGGTTCCTAACACAATCGCCGCTTTATTCGTCATGTAACATCGGTCTCTGAGTCAGACCGAAAAGTCTCTATCCGTACAGATCGTATTTTATTCATTCATGAGTATTGTTCGATCGTCAGTTGCTTCTTTCTATATAGAGACTCTCCTTTTTTTGCTTTGTGCCTGCCTTTATATATAGGCTATAACCTGCATACTAATAGATTGGGGTTCCACCCCTCTGACTCCGATTGGCAAATGGATCAATTAGCGATCGAATCAAATCTTTTGTGCATTTCTTAACCGAGCTTAACAAATAATATGTATTTGCCAGCAGCTCATTAACAAAAGGTTTGCGTGCCAATAGGATTTTTTTAATTCGATTTTATTTTGTTGCCAACTAAAGTGGAAATATGAATAAAGTAGAAACTTGACTGGGTATATATTTTACGGCGGCTCTCATTTGGTCGGAAACTTTTAGATCGCTTCTCGCAAAAGTGTCATAATGTACTTTTTAGTGCTCTGCCCATATTCATAACTGACAATGAACCCATTGAACTCTTGTTTTCTACACTTTATTTGCACTCATACATACATATGCAAACAGATTTGCTTGTGGGAAATTGTTTTGGACTATCACGCGTAAGGTTTATGTTCGGGTGTTATCAGTTTTACAATAGAGTACAACATTTCAAACAATCATTTTGTGTTATTTATAATCTACAAATTGGGAAGACTGTTTTCAATTCAAAATTCTAATAATTTGAAGAGGCGTCCGCTTTGATTATCTTATACCTAGATGGCGAAATCTGTAGAGATCTCTAAAAAGAGGTGTGTGGCAATAATACCTCAATTTGCAAAATTTGTTTATATATATATTAAATATATGTATATATAATATTATATATAAAATAGTATTAGTTAATAAACTCACTTTATAATTCATCAAGCGAGACAAGTCAAAAATGATTGCAGTTCAAGAATATAAACTAAGATTATATTATATTTGTATATATAATGTATATGTCTGTGTGTTTATGGCCTGAATAATTCTGCGGTGTAAGGCGTTTTGCTTTGGTCTAATGCAGGCTAGTGAAACACCTATTATACACGGTTCAATGTGTCAACATTTAATTTAACTGTTTAACACACAGCACGACCTGACAATCCCAAATTAATGAGCCATTAAATACCTTTCAACAAGTAAGAGAGCTCTTGCCGTGTGTACCTCACCCGGAGATACCCTGCATCCCAAACACGCACTCTTACATATGCACTTGCACATGGTGTGCTTCTTCTTTGCTGGTAAACCTAAAAAGCTACTCCGATAACATTTTATATTTGTAAACGAGTCTGCCATGAATTCCTGATGTATTTGCCCACAAACTAGATAAGATTATGAGTCGTCCGTCAAGAGTGAAAACAAAAAAAGCTTTTGACAATTCTTTCCTCCTCCTTCGAGATTCACACTGACGACTCTAACTCATGTCTGTAACCAAGACACCGTCTCGCTCACACCTCCAGTCAACACTAATTTGTTTGACTTTTAAGGAGGACGGAATTAACGTATCTGCAGAAACATTCGTGCCCCGCTTTTTGTATAGTGAAATAATTGCAATGTAGAAGAATTGGCAGTCGTTTAACAGATCACTGGCAAATTGGCAACTCCGCTTGTGTGTTAGTGAAAATTTAGGAAAAATTTTAAATTTTAAATTTTGACAATTTTTGTATCTCACGATATTCCTAGGATGTATCTACTCGGTTGCTGAGCCAGATCCAATATACTTTATTTTGTATCGAGTCGGACAGGCCGGCTTCTGTACGTTATAAATATTTTCAGAAAAGCATGTTAGCCCGAAATTCCCAGTAATGGGTTCAGGGTATAATTAGTTATACCGAAGCTTGAGCTTTGAGCTTAACAAAGTTTTTTGCTTTGCTTTTGGACTTTTTAGATATATATTTTAATTCTATCAAGAAGCATACAAAATCGGTTAACAAGTTGTAAAATATTTATAGTTGACTTAACAATTTGTGGTCAGAAGCATTAAAGTATTTCGTTCCTTTGTTTCATCTGGAGCTTTTTTATACTCATTTACAAAGTTACAGAGCACATTGAACTTGTAAATCGGCCGTCCCTCTTTCGTTTCTCCCTTGTCATGAAGACTTGTAAGTTAAAATATATAATTATACAAATATAGTTTACACATGGATCCAAAGTTTTCTCTGGTGACTATAGGTAGAAAATAAGCTACAGCATGCTTACCTGTTAAATATCTAAACCAAAATACATAGGTGTACTGAACATAGTGGACTGGACAAATTTATAATTTGTAGAATCGGTTAACAGTTTGAGATCTCATACAAGTGGAAATATATATTCGTGCATTCAATATGCCAATACACTTTTGTAAATTTACGGGCTCAACATATCCTTACATTCGCTCTACGCGGTGCTCAACTTTAGCTCATTTCAATTACTAGATAATACTTAAGATTTAGGCACATATTATTTTTTCCTCGTATGGTAACCAACCAGCCCGTAAACATTTTTAATCGCTCTTACTGCATACGTAATACAGTCACACTGACTCATGACATTGATCTAATGCTATAATTTTCACCAGCAATATAATTACAAAACTTATTGTGCCCTGAACTTATGAAATACTTAAAAAAAGGCAGATACTATTTAATGCAGGTTTCAAGTCATATGTTTTAATTTTAGATATATTTTTAATTCAATCAATAATGTCAATTTGAGGTATATTTTTATAGAGTTTCTAGACGTACAAAGCTTAGGGTATCGTCTAGTCCAACACAACTCAAGTATAACATTACTTATGTTTCTCTTTCGGACTGTCCGTCTGTATCATTTGCAATCAGATATAACTAAAATAGTGCTTTTATATTTTTCCCGAATCGAACCAATTATCTTAACACGTTTTGCGATTCGCTCATTTTTAAGTCTTACAACTAGATCTTATATTCTGCTGATATATTCATGATTTTGTTTTTTTCCTATTGTAAGGTACTTTTCCATTATGGCTTCTAATACTACTTTAATTTGTTAGGCTTTAAACAAAAAAATCATTGCCTAATTAAAACGTAATAATGCTTTTTTGATATTCAAAGAATTTTTTATAGATCTTGGGATTAGTAAATGTCTTAATTTAAAGGGTCTTTTAGGGTCATGCTATAACCTACTTGTATAAAGAAACGCTTCTGAGTTAGAATATTTCTCCAACACCAACTATAAACAAAATTATATATTTGTATATATTGTATTATAATTTAAAGAAACTTAATTGTTTAATATTGTTTTATATAAATATTATTAAAAAAAATACGAAAATTGGCATTTATGTACATATATGATATATTTTGCTTTATATTCTCTAATCTAAGACGAAATAATTAATCTAATCCATATGAAGTAATAAATCAGATTTATAATTATTTATATTATATACACTGGCATTAGAGATGCCCAGAAAGAAAGACATACTGAAGGACGGGAATCGCTAGGTCAACTGGGCTATCAAGAATATTATGAGTTCAGAGAAGCCTTCTCTGTATACATACATATACATATCAACAAAAAGTAACGATTGATGAATTGCTGAATGTAAATGTATATTTGGACTAAATATGTGGTACCAGCTACATGTAATAATTCGAAATTGGATTTTTATAACGAATCAGCTGCGAACTAACGTAAGCAACGTAAGCGTTACAAGACCCGGCACGGGAGAGAATAAATGAGCAAACAATACGGAGAGAGAAAGAGCGGCGTGAGAGCTTTAGATCGCAGTCGTTGCACACTGGGCTGCGGTAGCGCAAAATGTGTTTCAATGCTTGAAAAAACCTTCATTTTGTAAGAGATAGACTAAGACAGCTTAACCAAATAGTACACGCAGATGCAGATGGCAGTGCAACTTTGGTATAAAGCGTCAACTGGCAGGCTTATTTATGTGCAGCCACGGCTAGTTTGTTATAGTCTGGCTCCACTGTATACAGCTGAGCGAGCATCTGGATTGACTTAGCTGGAGTACTATAATAATAAGCCGCTGGGAGCGAGTTCTTTAGTTCAACGGCAGCAAGCGGCTCATGTGGAACGCACATTAAACGGACGAAGACGCGCCAAAGTGAAAAGAAAAGAAGTAAATAATGTACAGTGAATAGCACACAATTAAAATTCATTTACGCGTCGTCGATCTGCATAAGTTCAATGAAGAAAGCGCCATAAAGCGCAGAAAGCGATAACGAATGACAACAACTGCATTTGTTACATAAAAGGAAAATTGATTTGCTTTCAAATCGTTTGTTCCTGTCTGCTCAATGTGCACTTTTAGCTGAAAACCGTCAAAAATACATATGTGTGTATATACATATGTACATATGTATATAATACGATAATACTGGGATTTGGTGTAATTCACGAGTAGCAAAATTCAATGACAACAAAGACAATAGAATTGCCGCTGAAAATTACAAAATTTTATCGTATGTCGAGTTCAATAACAACTTATACAAAGTCTGTGATCGCGTGTTTAGTGTACTAACCCTCAATGTTTATGTAAACTATCGACGAAGCTCTGCAATTGTCCTTACCTGCATAACTTCACATGTTCGGATGTTTACCCCTTATACTTATATACAGGTGTACTTTAACTGTAAGCACAATTTGTACATTCATACATTGCACGCAGCACGATCTAACCGACAGTGAGCGATGGAACCATACATACCCAGTAATAGGAGAATCGTCTTTTAATTGTTGGTATATGAATTCAAGAGGATTTCACAAAGAGCCTCCTTTAAACTGTGATTCAAATACAAATAAATATTTAAATTTAGAAGACAGCGTTTGTTGACACTAGCTTCAAACTTGACGCATATTACAGACCATTATAAAAACCAATACTCTCTTTTAAACTACGTAAAAAGACACACGTACGCACACTTGCACGGTTGTCGCACAGGTAGACACTTTGTTTACTTTCTTCATCAGCCCCCATCTACGAAGAGTGCATTCGTGAATTACTCCGATTCTTATAGTCTTTTTGTAGCATACATATGACATTTAATGTATTCGTATGTAGAAATGGAAATGGATGAGTTGTCGAAATTGTGGTGATATTTGCACAATTGGACAGATTGACATGGTTATATGAACTTCTCTTGATACACTATATGCCGTGTGTTGTACACTATGCCATACGCCAGTGGGTCGTACACTCTGTAAGCCACGCTAGCTTGGGTTCATGTACTCGACAAACAAAGCCCTACAAGTAAACCCGAAGTAGAATACAACAAATGTTGTGAACGAACATAATAGATCGGACACCGGCAAGAACGGTCAACAGGTTCGACAAGCTCTCATCTCCAATTCTGAATGGGGTTTACAATTATGAGCGATTGAGTTTGTTCTTTTCGGGCCTTAGAACATAACATTATTGTTCGAGAGAGAGAAAGAGAGAGAAAAAGATAATACATAAGTGCAACAGCGCCTGCACATTTATATTTTAGTCGAAAGTTCCTCTCGGCAATAGATTTCGTTTCTGTTGTTGTAAACAGAATACCCAGACGCAACAGCATGGGCAACAGAGCTCAAAAGTAGGCCAGTAGCGTCGCTCTGTCTATTTATCTTGTGTCTCTGTCTGATAATGCGACGTAGCATCGCCTCAACTAAAGATTCTTGTTTGGAAACAGCGCATAGAAACCTCTTTTCTTTTTCCCCTTTCGCAATGGAACGAACCCAAAGGTCATACGTATTTTCTCTGAGCGTGGAACCTTGTTGGGTATTTCCTCCTTAGCAAACGCTTCTCATGTGCTCATCCAGTTTCGTATGAGTTGTATGTGGTTTATGTTTAATAAGAGAGTTGCTACATAAACTTTACTTACCTGAAATTGTGTGCCACTTTGTCGTGCAATATGTTAAAAACATTTGGCAACTTTATTAAATCTTTTTAATGATTAAGTTATTAAAAGAAACCTCAAACCGGCAACTGGTGCTGTTATTACATTTACCTCTGCGAAACTCAAATTGTTGAAAATGTTGTATGAGTAGCAGTGTGTGTAAATACATACATTTACATAACATGTGTTAGTCAATATATAATATTTTAAGTATGTACACACTTACCCATGGCCCTGATTCCTGATCCGACATAAAATGTTTGTTTTCAGCGTTTTTCTAAGTCGATCGCCACGTGCTGACCTTGCGACGTTACTTTTCTTTATCGCAAAAGCGATTCTAGGGTTATACGTCATATTATTCACTTATAAAATTAAATATGTTATTTTCTGACTTTATTTTAAAATCATTCATAGCGTTCTTAAAACGTTATCATGGATTATAAGCGTCACAGAAGGATACCCTATAAACACTTAGAATTCACTTTTTTAGGTCCAGGTATCTATTTGAATACCTTTTCTTATAAAATTTGAAAAATCATTTCATTTTTCTTAAATTAAAGTTATTGCCTTTACTATGGATTTATTGGCAACTTATTAAAATGAATTACATTACATAGAAATTGAGTCATACTAAGAGTTTTCCAATATTCCAAATAGGCAAAAATGCCGGGAATTACTAGAAAACTATTAGTTTTGTTTCATAAGTGAGCCAATACTTTCTTACCGTTATATAATGAAGTAAATATATGAATTGTTCAGTTTCTAATTAAATATAAATAAATAATACTTACATTTTTACTTCAGTCTTCAATCTGATTTCAATTACTGGTATATATGTATATACGACCTCAACGATTGAAATAACAAGTTCAATTGCTATTAATTCAATTAACTATTTGGAATAGTGCACTCGGCACGTACCCAAATCTGCAATAATACGCAATTTGCGGTACATCTTTCATATACGAAAGACAAATAACAAAAATCATTTCAATAAAAGAAATGCTCTTAATAGGTGTTTTTTATCGAACTTATTACCATCAATTTTCGGCAATTTGGTGAACTTCGTCTTGGTAAGACGAAGAACACTTTAGGCCATGTAGGGTAATCATCAGCGGAGCAGTTCTATTTTTAAGCCCTCGAAACCGACAAAAACAAGTTTCTGGTCACAAAAGTTTGAGACTGCAAATATTTTAGCATCGGACATTAAGTTTTTTTTTATTAATTTTCCCACTTAAAAAAAAAAAGTAATCATGAATAAAAATTTTATAAAAGTTCCATAGACAATGGGAAAAAACTATTTTAATTGCGAAATTTACTGCGTGTGCGAACTTTATAAAATTGAACAGGGCATTTCCTCGACTTAATCATTTTACTTGAAATTATGGGGCTGCGTCATATTTGAAAAAGAATTGTAGAATTTTTTTATTTCAACATGTGGAAATTATTTGAAATCTTTTTCAATCTAAGCCGTGGCTTAGATGCAAATGTCATTAAGTTTTTAAAGACTTTGCGCCGTTTTTGGTGGGTTTTTTAAAACTGGTTTTGGGTATTTGCACTTTGTACAAATATAATAAGCTAACACATACATATGTGCTTGGTAGAAATTCTACTAGGAGATACGCCAAGCGCCGTTCTGTGCTGCTGCTTCAGCCTCTTTATTGATCCTGATCAAGAATATATTTACTTAATGCGTTGCCGGTTACCAACTTTATCACAAAAGCATTATACCCAATTTTAATCGGTTTGGGTTTAGGGTATAAAAAGAGTGAAAAGTGAAAAATGAAACAACCTAAAAAGTAAAGTCTTTACTTTATATGTATTTGTTGTGATATTTTATCCTCTCTTGATATACACACATAAAAAAATACTCTCTAGCTTATGGATATATATTCTTAACCTTGCCACAAACTGTGTACTTATCTAACGACAAATTTTACAGTGGTCAAGAGTTGAAAGCATTGTCGAATACTAAAGCTGCGAGTAAAATCTGAGTTTGAAGTGAATTGTATTAGGGGTAAAGCCCTTCATATTGATGTAGGCTCTGAAAACTTTGATTTCTCACTTCTTTATTAGAAAATAAATACATCCAGTATAAATAATTTTTATTTTTTATTTTTTGCTTTAAATATGAGAATAGCAACACCATTGTTATCGTCTCCATTAATTTCCAGTTGGCAAACCGTATTTATGTCGGTTCTGACGCATAGAGAAAACATTTGTTATATACAAAAATAATATGGGGGAGTTGCTCGAGTGCACAGCTAGCAGATACCCTAAATGCTGCGTCAGCTTTACTTCCATACAGACATAAACAAAAATACACACGCAAGCAGTCAAGCCCCCTACTGCGTTCTATGGAAAAGCTGTGCTTCTTCTTCATATAGTTTAGGGGAGGGGCTAGAAACGTGAATTATTCGATAGCTGGGAGTTTTTTACGAAAGCCTTCATACAACTTTGTTTGTGATATAAACTTTAAGTTTGCGGGCTGTGGCTTAAAACCAACTCCCCACCTCGATAATATCGCTGTTAAGGAATTGGAATAAAGTATTGATACAAATGGTAAATATTGTAAATGTCGAATCTGATTCTGTGTAAATGAAAGTTGTTAGCATTTGATTTAAGATCTAGAGTTATAAACTTACATGTACATACATGCGTTGATCATGGTTCTGAACATAAGTAATTATGTTTTGTTATGTTATAGAACTATTGTACCTTGACTACCTATTTAAAACTTACTTACACCTAATCTTCTGTCAATTTGTCTAATAAGCGTCTGCATTTATTTTAGAGTCCCCAAACCAAACGTAACAAGTGAAAGGTGGAAGAGGAACTGCGTTTCGTTGAAAGCATCCACGATGACACTCTTGCCAGATATTAAGGCCTCCGACGCCGGCTGCTGCGGCGGCGGCGACTCCAGCAGTAACAGTACCTGCACCGGTGATGGCCAAAGCGATCATTACTCCGGCCAAAAAAAGGGGAATGCTTGCCTGAGCATCAACTGCTGCACCTTCGGGGCCGGATCAGAAACTTCGATAAACGAATCATCGTCAGCTTCATCTGCTGGCAAAGTGAACAATAATCTTCATGAATCACAGACCCACAATCAGCACTTTTCCCAGTGCGAACCGGTGGACATTGAGTTCTCAGACGTGCGCTACGAAGTTCGCAAGTTCTCTTTTCCAGAGCGCAAGTTTGGTAAGTGCATGAAATAAATCAGCCCAAAATAGAGTCCAAGAAAGTGTCCTTCATCAGTTACCAAGGAAATCCTGCATGGTCTACAAGGCAACTTTCGATCCGGGGAACTGACGGCTATTATGGGGCCTTCCGGGGCGGGAAAAAGCACATTGCTCAATGTTTTGTCAGGTTTTCGGTAAGTTTTTATGATCAGACTTTATCTTATTTACAGTTATTTTCATTTTATGACACTCCATATTTATTAGTTAGTTTTTCTTTTCTCATAAAATAAACTAAATTCAAAGGTAGAGACATAATAATGCATATAGCGATTCGATTCCAGTATGCAGTATTCTATGCGCTTACAAAATATCACATAATAGGTATTACGAACAAAAGTGGAACTGAAAGCGATTAATAGCAAGTCCTCTGAGTCATCAAAATATATAATCGTGCCTTATTTACGTATACGACTTTGAGCTATGTCTGTCGACAGTGGACTGTAAAAGTGGAAGCCTTATGTCAAGAACTAAGTAATCGAAGCTCTAACGGTCAAATTTCTAATCAATGTCGGAACTGTTAGTGAAAAGAAAAACGCTATCAACGCATTCATTCGCATACGTCGACTGATGAGAAACTGAGACCCTGTCCAAGTCCAATCAGTTCCACCAACCTAATAGATTATTTTTATTCCGGGACTCTCATGTCGTTGCTGTGAATACTACTGTATATTACGACTTATGTATTAAGTTTTGTTTTATTTACTTATTATATAACTAAGTAAATAGACCTCCAATTGTCCCTTGTCTGAGCTTCGACTTTTTTGCTCGCCAATTTAGAACGTAGAATTAACATCGATTAATGTGAAATGGAGTTGGAAACTCAAATACTGGATATTGAGGACTGTACCTTCGAGACTGAGAAAGATATAAATTTATTTTATTTTATACTGCGAATAATGCAATATCTGTCACTTGAAAGTACTTTACAGAAATGCTTAAAAGACTAAATGCAACGTGTTATGCAACAGTAACGATCAAATCAAAGAACGACAGTGGCCATATACATATGTATACGCAGCATATATTATGAAGTATTTGTGGAAAAACAAGTGTATATACAAAGAAGCGTACAAAGGGTACGAAGCGTTAAACTTTATTTATTTATTTTTTTTTTTTTTATTTTTTTTTTTTTTTTAACTTTACTTCATCACTTCTCCATTGTGGCTTATCGGTCATTAAACTATGAACTTGAAACATCAGCTTCAGTTACTGGCCAGACATTGAGATTGTTACACATGTACATGAGTAAATTATTATTATTCAGCGATTCGACGTGTTTTTTATGAGATTGGCGGAGATTTTGACTTGTTTCCTTTCCTGTACTCCCCAGTTCAACTGGAGTCACGGGCAAGATTCGGGTCAATGGCAAACCGATGGCCACAAATTCGGAACGATTTCGCCGGCTCTCGTGCTACATTCACCAGGACGATCTGCTCCGCCCCCAACTAATGGTCGGCGAAACAATGCTTTTGGCGGCAAACCTAAAGTTAGGCTCCTCAGTTACGAAGGAGCAAAAACTGATTACGGTGAGTGATATGATCAGTATAATATAAGATTCTTCCGAAATACAGGTATTACTCGGACCTTTGATAATGTTTTTCTCGATTTACCCACTTCGCTTAGATAAAACACATTCTATCGCTACTGGGTCTTGAACATCGGTACAATGTCTATACGGGAAAACTTTCTGGTGGACAGAAAAAGCGTCTCGCTATTGCCCTAGAGTTGATAAGCAATCCGCCGGTGCTCTATCTAGACGAGCCAACGACGTGAGTAAATAATTATATTCATAGAGATAGCTAATGAACAATAGTAATAACGATGGCCCATCGGCTAAATGATTTCTTACAAGCCGGTCATTTTAAAAGGAATCAAAATGATTATTTTTTTACTTTATACTTAAACTATCTACGAACTACTGCACTCAAGTATAAAATGATCTTAGTTGTATGTAATTAATAAAAAGGTATACTCGTATACCAGTTTATTTGAGTAATTTTTGATATTACCATGAATTACGAGTAATGGATGTCGTAAGTCTAACGACCCGATCCGACCCTCTAATGAATGATAATTTACTATGATTAAATAATACCGTAAATGGTGTACAAGAAAATTAACATGGACCTTAACAATTAAATATAAATTATACGTGCAAATGATCTTCTATTATGTATATAAATACAGTCTTCGGTGGATAAGTTGTTGCCTATCAGGTCAGAGAGGCAGCAGAGCAACGGGAATCCGGGTTCGAACTCGAAAGAAATGTATGAATGTTCAATTCTTCCAGAGAAGTTGGTTAATTTATAGGATTAGGCGAATAGGACAACTGCAGCATATCTTGTAGTCGAACTTTTCATATTTGTATTCAGTTCATTTATAAGATCAGCTGTGCGGATGTGATTTTAGAAATTTTCGTATTTGTAAACAGCAAACGCGCGCTTTTAATTGACTGATTAGTACTGGAAGTGGTGCGACGATTTGACCTATGGTTAGCTAATCTATTGTCATTATCACTAACGCTAATCTTAGCAATTTAGCACGTTATAGTCGTCATTGACCGGATCAACAATAATAATGATCAGCATGTGCGATTCATTAAAAAGTAGTTACAAAATATTAAAATGAAAATAAAAACGGCTCTTCTTGTATTCAAGTGCATATCGTCCCACCAGATTTGTTTCAAAAATAATTAATAGTATGATCTGCATATACTTACAGCCTGTTCCTTAAGGTGAACGAAGATTTCAGCTAGATATGAAAATTAAAACATACATATCTTTATTTACAGTGTACTTAAAATGGTACTAATATATTTATACCTGAATACCTTATATATATATATACATACATCTTCTAGGGGACTGGACAGCTCCTCCTGCAGCTCCTGTGTGGCGCTGCTTAAAAAACTTGCCTCCCAGGGTCACACGATCATTTGCACCATTCATCAGCCCAGCGCATTGATATTCGAAATGTTCGATCAGCTTTATACGGTTGTAGACGGACATTGCATGTACCAGGGTAGAATCACGGAACTAGTGCCGTTCCTTGCCGATCAGCAGCTCGTGTGTCCTAGTTACCATAACCCGGCGGACTATTGTAAGTGCCTCACTATACTACTATACTAAAAGAGGAGTACTACATCTTACTTTCCCATAGTGCTCGAGGTTGCCGTTGGGGAACACCAATGTGACCTTAATAACCTGATCGAGGCGGCGAATAAAAAGTATTACGAGGATGTCAATCACGAGCCATACTCGAACAGTGTTAATGTGTCACAAATTGCAATTGTTACGAAAGGTAAGTTTATTTTAATTTTCTTACGTACTGGCATGTCAAGATATTTGGTCAGTCCCAGTTATATATATATGGAATACAGTTACAAAAAACCATCAGCTCATTTCCCAACTAGTAGTGACAATTGGGCCTTGGCTAGGGGGAACAACACGACATTTATGCGACTGTCTGACTTGGTAAAGTCATTTAGACAGTTCGTCTACCGAGATGTGTTCCTCGGTTAAGATCTGGAAATTGACTGAGGGTACAGGTTACCCAATTACGGATTCTTTACTTCAGCGAATATCAATTTCTTTGTTATATTGATTGCAGATTCAGTGAGTGGCCAGAAGCATAGTAGTTCGGCTCAAGAACTATCAACAATCAGATCGTCACGGCTTGCGAGTTACAGTTATGCTGAAGCGGCTCGGCTGGAGGATGGACAAGAGGAAATCAAAGCTCTCACTGCTCCACCACAACCACTCGAGCAACCACTTGCCAAGGCTAACACAAAGCTTGCTGATCAGACAGTTATGAGGCCGAAGCAGAAAAATGATATCACCTCAGCATCGTTCCTCATGCAATACCTGCTCCTGATGCAGCGCGTTTTGATCTGCGCCAGACGCAGTTATGTGAGTAAAAATACCTGTTAATAAGGTCAACTCCGCGTTGGCCACTTGACTTTGAATGCCAGTCATGTTGATTTGCTAGTTCACTGCAATTTAAGGTGCTTTGTCGATTTAGTTAAGTCACTTAGTATACTGCTCGCCTTACAGAGTAACAAGAGTTTGCAAAACTTGTCGATACGACGACCGTAAGTAAACAGTTGAAGCTAAAAACTTCAAACTTCAGACTTCCAACTTCAAATGTGTACTCGAGTATATCCGTCTGACATGAAACTGTTAACATTTTGGGAGCACATCTTTAAGCCAAAAGAATACGAAAACCTATGTGAAGATCAACCTAAAAGTATGTCCCAATGTCCTAGCTTAACAGCGACTTATTTGCAGTCACTTCGTCGGAAACAGGGTATAATAGAGTCGAAGGCAGTCGCCAGTGTTTGTCTGAGGTGGTCTTTCAATTGATTTATACCTACATATCCATATACCTAAGCATATGTATGTTTCTTTAGGCCATATGACATAAGTTGGCAGCGTGCTTTAAGCTTAATTCTGTTGGTGTTGGCCACTCAACTGTAGCCATATTTAAAAAAAAAATCACAAAAACAAAAAGAAAAACGAATACTGACGCAATGACGACCTTCACACAGTTAATGTAACCGTGTGCTGCGGCAATGGCAGCGACTGCTGTTCAGCTGCCTCTTGCATCTTGCATCTTGCATCTTGCATCTTGTTAAATAAGTAGATATATTGTATAAGTAGACAGGTACAATATGTAACGCCTGTTCACTCTTATTGCAGTTTCTGTTGCTGGCCCGGATCATTTCTCATATTTTCATTGGCGTTATATTCGGCTACCTCTACATGAATGTGGGCAACAGCGCCACCTCCGTTCTCGGCAACTACGTCTACCTCTACGGCTCCACACTGCTCTTGGTGTACACCGGCAAAATGGCAGTGGTATTGACCTGTAAGTTGCTAAAAGCGTTTTCTCAATGCTTTACAAATTAACTAATGAGCTTTAATGGCAATAAACGAGTTGTTTACAGTTGACTCTAAATTTAAGAAAAGACAAAATCCAAAATCTTTAACTCGTCAAAATAAAGGTTTCAACTGCACTTAGTTTTTGTTCTAAAGTTTAATTTTTGTGTTACCTTTACTTTGACTTAACTACTAAGTTTGAAATTCTAACTTTGATTCGCATGATCGTGATTAGGAATAAATACATACATATAATCATTTTCGTAAAGAACAAAAAGTCTCCTTTGTATATTGGAATTTCAAAGGCAGAATCAGGTATTAGAATTGTAGTCATAACTGTCTTAGCTCCAAAAATAGTCTTAGTGAATAATATGATGGTTCTTAAAGTTTTTTAAAATCTGATTTATAGGAATATATGTTTTGTTATTTACAAATCAGAAACAATTTGTTTCTGATTTTCTTAATAAATTGGGTGAAACTTTCTGTTTTGTGGTAACGAAACTGGATCACTCTTAGCGTTATCGGTACAATGACCCGACCTACATATATGCAGGTAGAGAAACTGTCGCCGAGAAATCGTTGAAAACAAATGAGAATCCTTGAGTGTGAGGTGACTAGGAGATACCCTGTCGGGTAACTTTTTAGAGAAGTCAATGGAAAAATACATTACTGATGAATATAAAATAATAATCTGATCTTTAATAAGTAAAACATCTCTGTTTCAAAGTAAATATAGTGATTAAAAGCTCACATAAATGTAAATATTTTAATTCTGTCTTTTAACACGCTGCATTCCCATTTCCTATAATTGCAATAAAACCGTTACACCCAAGTAATACTGAATATTAAATTTCTAACTGTAGTTCCTCTAGAGATCGATATGCTGACCCGGGAACACTTTAATCGCTGGTACAAGCTGGGACCCTACTTTCTGTCGCTAATCTCCTTTGAAATACCATTTCAAGTAAGTTTATGCCTGATTCATCAAATTAATAATTATTCCTACCAATGTTAATTATCGTACGCACATAAAATGTTTCTGATAGTTGGCCAAACAATTAAAATATTCGTTCCACTGACTAAATTGAAAATAATTGTAACTGTGTTTCAATCATACCAATTTATTATATACAGGCTATGAGTTCTTTGTACCTATACATATCACTAGATTGTAACTTATGGCATCTACTTCTTAATTGTTTAACTAGTGTGACAGTAGGTAATTCTTTAGTATGCAGTAAGTTTTTATTTTGCTTTTATTACATTTTCCGTCTTGACAATTCCAAAAAAGGAAAGTATATTAGTTTCGAAATTTAACGAACTTGACTTAATTTTAAAGTGAATTTGTTAGTTTTATTTAATTTAAGCAATATTTGTAATTTGTGATTAATCGTATTAACAATGACGTTATTCTTATAAATATATTCGTATAGAGCCTTTGCACCGCTTTGTACATAATTATCAGCGTACGGCTTACGGATAACGACAGCGTAGACACTTTCCGGATTTATTACTTCATGTTTCTTGCCATATTAGCGAGCCTTAGTGCACAGGCTTGGGGATTCTTCGTAGGTGCGACGCTTCCAACAAAGGTAAGTCGGATATTTTGAAAAACTGATTTGATAAATTTCCAACTATAATTTCTATTTATCCAGCTTGCCGTCTTTTTGGGCCCAATTTTGGCTGTGATGTTCTCCGTTTTTGGCTTTTGCACACGTTACATTGACATTACGCCAATATTTCGTTGGATGTGGCATATAAGTTATTTCCGCGCGGGCTTCCATGGGGCACTGAACGCCATTTACGGCTTGGATCGTCCATTCCTGGAGTGCCCAGAGAATGTCATGTACTGTCATTTTCGCAGTCCCAAAGTGTTTCTCAAGTACATGATGATCTCCGAAGTGCACATGTCCGACTGTGTCCTACTCATGGGCATTGTAATTGGCGTTATGCACCTGCTCACGTTGGTCACCCTCTGGCGGAAGCTAAACAAGCGGTAGGAATTCTATTACAATAAGATACAGTGTTTAAGATTAGTTTCATATTTTATGCGTTTACATAGCTGGTGTCTATTGTTTGTTTATTTCTTCTTATTTTTTTTTTCATACAAAAATTCTTGTTTTCTGAATTTATTTGTTTTGCATAAAATATTCGGATAATAATATATATATATATAAACTTAACTATTTATTTACATTAGGTCAAACAAATATTCATTTATGTTTTTACGTTTAACTGTTTACGTTGAATCAAAGACAAAATTATAATTAATACTAACTATTTATACTATCATTGGCTTACATGTACTCAACAGGCTTTAGTGGTAGTGGATTTTATTTTTCCAGTATAGCAATTAATTTATTTTTTATAAGTGCTGATATACCAAAAATGGAACGAGCAAATTTAAAATTCAATATACCCAACTTTGTATAAAAGATATTTCAAATAAGCGCTAAGCCTTGCCGTTTGTATAATTTTAGATTTAGTACACTAAATAAAAAGCGTTATCCATATTTTATCCCACAACGTTATATTGTCCCTATTTTTAATTTTGTGAGTCGAAATAGGAATTATTTTTCGAGGCACTACACATTTTTTTACAGGTGGAATTTGGTATATTTAAATGTATTTTAACTACCGACGGCGAAATTTTTAATAGTGCTATCCCTATATTTAAAAATTTTAATATATTTCCACACGAATCCGATCTGAGTTCGAATCCCGGCGTTGTATATAGACGTTCAACTTACATCTATTATGCAGAACAATAAGGTTAGTTATTTGTAAAAAAATTATCAATTGGATTTCGTTAATTCTGACGCTATATTTTTATTTGAGATAAAACATGAATTACTTATAGCGCAAATTAAAGAAACCTCAAATATATTACAATTAAATATTGCAGATATAATTTAAATCTTTTTTATCTTATTATTTAGTCTTAAAATTATAAGGCGTTTTATTAATGCAAAATGTAAATGCTGAAACAATAAGTTAAACACGTTCAGGGTTGAGTCCAATAAATACAATACTGCGGAAATAGAACACTATG
The DNA here is from genome assembly GCA_037075185.1 of Drosophila pseudotalamancana. Lineage (NCBI taxonomy): Eukaryota > Metazoa > Arthropoda > Insecta > Diptera > Drosophilidae > Drosophila > Drosophila pseudotalamancana. The sequence continues at coordinate 144,972 of JBAMCK010000442.1, forward strand.
TTCACATGGTGGACATTCGCGCATATCCATATCTAATAATCTGGTCATGGTTGAGGGGTGCATCTGTGGTCAACTGGACTCGCTGCCATTGACGCGTTTCATTTGACTTGCGAATCGCTTCGACGACAGCTTGTACGTAAAGTCCATCTTCGAAGGTGGCGGCGGTGGAGACGGGGGCCTTTATCCAGCTTGATTCTTTGCTATTAAAGGCTTCCTTTAGAGCGCCCACCATTTTGCACAGACCTTTGATATAGGGACGTGGCAGCAAAGAGTTATTGGTGGAAACATGCAAATCCTGGACATCTACATAAACGGCTTCTTCCTTTTGCTGACTTTCTTTAAGCACAAACAGGTCGCCGCCTCGTACAACCAGATGACCTTTACTGCCATATACGAGTACTTCTTGGGAAAATGTTTTCGTTGGAACTGTGTGGCTATGAAGAGCTACCGTTACGAGCGTTCCACTTGCCAACTCCATTTGGAAATTGCAAAAGTCTGGAGCCGTTATTTGTCGTATGCCATTAATAGACGGTGTTGTTTTGGTGTAGGCTCTCAGTACGCCGTGCACACGAACAGCCTGCTTTTGCAGCAAAAAGTGGACAAGGTCCACCACACTGCCAACTAGATTCAATGCGCCACCGCCCATCTGGGCATCACACATCCAGTTGTACTTATCCGGAAAAAGCGTGCCCATTTGCACACGTACATCCATTAGAACCACATCAGTTGGTGATCCAATAAGTCCGTCCTGAAGACAACGTCGCATTTGGGTAAATGCGGGCAGGAACCTCAGAGGATGATTCACCAGAGATATAAGTGTCGGATAGTACTGTGAGGCACGCACCATTTTCATAGAGTCTATCTGATGAAGTCCGGCTGGCTTGTCGCACACTACGTGCTTCCCAATGCCCAGTGCCTTTACAGAAATCTCTGCGTGAAGGAACGGCTGGCACACTATAAACACCATATCGACGTCTTTGCGAAGCAGCACTTCGTCTATGACGTTTGTGTAAAAGGTAACATTCTGTGCGGTGGCCGTTTCCTTGGCCTCCCTTAGTGTGCGTCCCCATATGGCTTTGACTTCGAAACCCTTCTCGCGAAGGAGTGGTACTAGGACATTGGCGATCTCACTTGTCCCGAATACGCCAACGCCAGGAAGCATTTTACTTTTATGTTTATATGAAATGTTACCAGTGTGACCAAGTCCACGATTCAAAATTTAGACAAAAATAAAAAATACCATTCCGCAAAATAATACTGACGCTGCTTTTTAAAATACTTTTGAAAAAAAAACAATAGCCAATCTCAACACTCAAATACATGTTCAATTAATTTAAGCAACAAAATATAGTTGTATTTATATACTTGTAATTTTATCTTGGCCGCTTTAATAACCCTGTAACTACTAATCTTCACATTGAAATAAAATACTCTAATTGTCGGGTACAAATAGAATTGAAGTGGTACAGTATGAAAGGGCAAAATAACCTCAAATCGAGTGTATGCAGTAGTTTAAAGTTTTTAAAATTACCCGCTAAAAATATCGATATATTGACGATACATCGATGTCATGATGTTACCGTCAGAAAACATGGATGTTTGTCCAGCTCTAGTACTATCATTTTGCTTCCATCTCTACTTAGTACTAAAAAACTGACAAGTTTGAGTACGCTACTTTGTTTATTGTGTAGCTGTGCTAAAGGTCTAATATTTATTTTATCTCTATGCAGATTCAGGAATACGCATAAAGCAATTACAATGGCAGTAAAGCCGAGGTCGAGAATTTAAGGAAGTAGGTCCAAGTAGCTATGTATAGTATTCTAAATAATATCCCTTTTAAATATCTGTTGCTATGACAAAGTTGTTTAATGATAAACATCAATTATATTTAATATAATACAAGCTAAAAAGTAGTTAAAATGGATCCAACCAAACTGGTTGGCAGACTGTATGTAATAATAAATAAAAATATAATATAAGCTAAAGTTAACAATTAAATACATTTCATTTCAATTATAATATATTGTATGTACATAGCAAGGAAGCGGTTCGCATTGAGCATAACGCGCGTGTCAATTTTTCTCACGTTTGGAATGAGATTGAGTCTAGTTCCTATAATAAATTTTATCATCAAGATGAGCTTGAAAGCCTGCTGAAGCAGAAAATAAATATACAAGGTCTGTATTGTTATTTTATGCCCCAAACCCAAATAAATGAGTTTGTTTAACAGAACCTGAGAGTAAGGACAGACCGCACTTTATTTCCGGTGAAATGCAAAAAAATCTTTTGGATATATGCCGTTGTGGACGACCTAAGCGTGGCATGCATATGAGCAAGTGTCTCCAAGGAGCCGTCAATGCGAAATTTCTATCCGAAGAACCAAAACCTAATATGCCCCATACATCAAGCTGTGAGTTTGTCTTTTTGAAATTAGTATCTCTATCGTTGATTTCATATCCTATGGTTTCAGCCTACATTGGGTTCACTACAGCTCCCTACCGAAAACTCGAGCAGTCAATGCGCCATACATCTCCTTTGAACTCTATGCCCGGGCCTCGTGTGACTACCGCGCCATACAATGTTATTTTTATAGGCTAACATATTTGTGTGCTGTTTGACATTTATATTCAGTAAATATTGGAAATTTCACAGCCCTATTTAAATGCGTTCTATTCAACTTATTAGTAAGATTAAGTTTTACCTTTCGTTTTGGGGACGTCCCGCTTTGTGTTATCGCAATCTTTTCTGAGCTACGAGATATACGCTTGCGAGCTGATCGAACTGGAATTTCTAGAAATCATCGATGAAACCAGTTTTATGAAATCACTTATATTTTAACGAATGTGTTGATTAAGACTTATAAGAGTAAGCTAACTAGTTTGGGTTAGGTCGGATGCAACTTCAGAGCATTTAGAACTCACTCACGGATACATCTAGGAAATGCCTAACCTTCTGAAAACATTACTGTTTACGGTTTGCGCTTTTATTACTGCAGATCTAGTGTCCACACAAGACTTCCTAATATTCTCTGCCACAACAAGGTCACCTGTTGTGTCAACAAGGCCACCAGCCCGGGCAGTCGGAAACTTGGTCTTGGTCAACAACTTGCCAGTGGTGGGAGCAATGGTACCATTTGCTACAGCAGCAGCGCCGCCGCCTACTCCAGGGTTTCTTGATTGCTTTGGCCGATGTCCAACTACCACGGAATACAATCCGATCTGTGCAAACAATAGGCAGCTCTACCTTAACGAGCAGAAATTTAATTGTGCTCGTTTTTGTGGTGCCGGTAAGTTGTATTGTTGTCCAAATATTTCGCACACGTTGTGACTCCGTTATCATCATAGATATACAAATTGTGCGTCGAGGTAGCTGCGAAGGTCTGTTTCCCATGCAACGAGGATGAAACACAGTAAATATATTTCATCACACGTTCGCGGTGGATGCAATCGACTACGCAATACTCTGTCGACTGGGTAAAAACAGTGACAAACTACTACAAAGGAGGATGGTTATTTTTTAATTTTGATATACCTATTGGTAAAATAACCTTATACAATTTGTGGTAGAGTATTAAAATCTGTTTTTGGACTTCTCAAGAAATAATATTTAAATTGTAAACATCTGCGATTTTGATAAGAGCGACTTTTTTCATTGTGTTATTGCCATATGTACATATGTTTTTTTTTTTTTTAATGTAGATAGCTTAAACAATTTTATGGAGTAGCTACTATGTAATACCCTATAGTAAATAATCCTATAATACTATGCCTGTTTTTTCGACTTGCAAATAAATTGCATAAGAAAATTTACTTCAGTGAATCAATTAGTTATGAATAAAACTTACTTCTGTTGGAGTGGAAGCTTTTCGAGAAAATGAAAACAGAAAAAAGGTTGTTTACACAGTTTGATAATGCCTTGTAGTTGATTGCGTGAAGGGTATATCAGGCGGCGAAGGCTGATAACCCACAGTTCCTACAAGCTCTCTGCCTTTAGTCCACTTTCTACTTCCAAGTGTACAGCACACGAGCAGCGGGAATGTCAAAATTCAAGATGCTAAAATCTTATCAACTAATTCTAGCCATAGGTTAGTTGACTTTTGTCAAGCTTAGCTGACATCTCCTTTTTCATAAAATTATTTCCCTGTAGGTGTGCTGCTTGCGTCTTTTAACCTTGGGATATCATTTGCACGGAACTTCAATCCAAGTTTTCGTCGGAATGTGACGCATGTTAAGCCGGCCAGTACCTATCAGCAATGGGTAGCTCCCAACAACGGCAGATATAATGCAACCCAAGTCCACCAAGGCTACCACCAAACAGTCCAACAACCATACATCGGGTCTAGTGCCACACATGGATTTAACTCGTTCGACGCCGGAAACTATAACTATTCCTCTTTTCCACACGCAGGCCGGTATAACCAATCCACAAGTGGACCGAAAAATAGTACCTATCCGTTCCGACAGCTCTTCAAGCTTTGGTAGCAATAAAATATCAACAAACTAAAGACTAAAATATTAAAAAACGAGTTTATATCATGTTTTTTTTTCTTTCATTTATTTTATTCTGTGCATAATCCTTTATAGGAAAATGTTTAAACTTGTATAAAATGTATTGTGAACTAGCATCTATCCGGGCGGAGTACAGCCCAATCTTGACGACGGAGGCTTAAAAAACCTATGGAGTAACATTCAAATAGACTAATCGAGTGTTTTTTCTTCAAAACAAATCTTTATTCTGCAGATAATCCGCGTATAGGTATTAGATTATCTGGATCATCGTGTTAAATTACTTTCCGGTATTCCAGAAACGTTTATATATAAGTCTTGAAATGATGATTGGATCCACTCATGGGTTATTAGGTCAAGGGTGCAGGTTATTGATGTTTAATTAAGCTGAGACATTTCAATATGACGGATGACGGTGGTTGTATAGATTGACCATAGCTATTCTAATGTATGTATATCAGCTTTAAACGTACTTTTTTTTTACTGTAAGTACTTTACGGGAATACCCACGATGAATAAGAAAAGCAAATCCTATGAAAAACTATACAATCCCACGCCGCTGTCAAGAGCTCCCGCGCCGCAGTCATAAAATCCCTCGCCGCAGTCAAAGGCTCCCACGCCGCCGTCAAGCCGTCCCACGCCGCAGTCGAAAACTTTCTCGCAGTCCATCGCCGCAGTCAATATTCCCACGCCGCAGTCCTTCATCCAGTCGTATTAATTATACAAAACCGTTGTGACGACGAAAACATGTGAATCCCTCGGTGCATTCAATATGCGATATCCCACGCCGCAGTCAATTTCGAAATCCCTCGATGGAGTTATTTTTTATTGTCCCACGCCGCCGTCGTAATGGTGCCCAAATGTTGTCCAAATTCTCAAAAAATACTTGCAATCCTCAAAGAAATTCTAATTCCCAAACGACGTCCTCTCAGAAAATGTCAGAACTGAACGGCCTTATCTTCATCTCATTGTAGGTTGAGTAGTAGAAGGACAAACTAAGTGACCCGAATAAGGTTCTATCCTACCAGCGCGCCCTAATGCAGGGAAAGGTGTGTGTCTGTGTTGTCGATGCGATGTAAGATTTCTTGAAGTTATAGTCTGGGGCTGCAGATTTCTCCGAACAGAGTAAAATATTATCCTATGTGTATCCTAGCCATCGTACGAAGAGAAAAGATGATTCGTGCAGTCGGCAGTGTCGATGAAAGTGATGTCTCTGTTTTCTAAATATTAGTAGTTGCAGTTTGGAAGCCGATTGATTTGTCTATTTGCTTCGGACTGGATGCAGTGATACAGATGGAAATGTTTCCAACAAGTTAAAGGTGATATATAGGTCCTAACGACGTTACTAACGAAGACTTCCAGTTCGTGTGCAGGTTTTTTTTGTGATAAGCAGTCAATGACGTAACGGATGATTAAGGACCCTGCAGATCCACCACGTCAATACCAAATTGTCGAATTTAAGCGATTGAAGCGCAGCGACATCAGAATCGATTCAGAAAGGGAACCAAGCCCGAAAGATTAAATCCCATCGCATAGGGGCCGACCAGGTTAATCAATAGTTCAGTCAGTTGAAGCTAGTTCTCCCAGCCAATATGAACGGTTGATTGTCCCATCAAAAGCCCCTGAAGATTGATAACGTCATGGCCACTCCCATATTACGGGGTTTAACATCAGAGGTCCTCGGCATTCGAATTTTTCTATGCTACATTTCTTAACTCATACGAATATGTACATGTCACAGTTTAAGAAAAAATAAAAATACAATCGTATCTTACAGTACCAATGATGCGAGAATTACAATTTTCAAAAGTTTACGTTAAAGCTTATTTACATGTCTGTACATTATACATTATTTTGAGATAACGGCTCTGGCCCGGAAGATTTTGGTTTAGACAGTCTACTTTTAAAGATTCCTCAGTATGGAAATGCATACTTAATTGTATGCTGATTAAAATACATAAATAATTAAGACAACAAAAATAAATTGAAAATTAAGATACAATGTATAAATGCAGCGCGTGTCTCTTGGATTCCCTTCGAGAATAACTTTGTGTGCTGGGCAAACCCATAGTCGACCAGGCTGAAAATTACCTGAAAAACAAGTTCACACCAACAACAACAAAATGGAAAAAGACGACGAGAAGATCAGCTATCATAATGCTGTGGGCATCGTTTCCCTGCCTTTCTGCGGTTCTTCAACATCTTGGGATTTCCCGAAGCTTTTTTTGGGCACCACACATAACATGTATGTGAGTGCGTGAGAGTGAGTGTGTGTGTGTGTGCGTTGCTGCAGTACCACCTCGCAATTGATTCCCTTTTGCGGAATGTTGAACGGTGCACCAGGAGTTAAGCGCTCAACTGGCAAATCGAAGCGTAGCATACAGCTGATTAGACTAGCTAGCTTCATCGTCATCGAACACTAATCGCATTTGTTTCCCTTTGCGATGGATTTGATTACCGGGGTCACTGTTAAAATATGTGCTACCTAAAAAGTGAGAGTGAGCGGAAAAATAACAACAGATTATAGAACCAGTTGAATACCACCGCCGTCCGCTCTCCTTATTGATCGCCGCCATCTGTCTCGACTGCTGCTTTTCACAGGATTCAATTTGATGCTTGAACACTAGTCGCATTTGGTTCCCTTTTGCGATATGCCAGGGGAATGAGATCCTCAGGTCGCATTGTTACGGCTGCTTCTATTGCATACTAGAAGACATACATTTGCAGAAACAAAAGGCCGAAAGCGAGAAACCTGCGGCGACAAACGACGACGATTGAATGCCTGTAGCGCACTTGCAGGCAGCTGCCCGATAACAACGACAACGCATCAGCTCGCCTCTTAAGCGGGTACTGGTGATTGTGTGGTGTGGCGGGTCTCGGTCCAAACGCATTTGTTTCCCTTTAGCGCGGACCGAGCGTTTCTATGCGGTGCAATGCATTACGTGCTGACTGAGTTCACCCAGTCTGGCCTGGCTGAGCTAGGCTGTGATGCCTCCTCAATGAGGATTCAGAGTCTGCTTCGTTCGTGGTCGGTCGTGAGTACAGGAGCTGGCTGTGCGGTACACATGCATCGGCTACAAGCAGCTAGTAGCCAATGTTCTGTAGCTAACGTTTTCTGTAATGGAAAAACGTTAATTGTACATTGTACAAACGATCAACTTGGATCTGCGACTATCTGGTTGTACTAGCATCAGCCATCGAGGCGGCGGTAGCGTATGTCGAGCATTTTGTTGCAGTGTCGGGTGTTGGCATTGCTTGAAGATTGCCTAGTGGGATGAACTTGATGTATTGTTATTGATTCCCTTTAACGATGTTGTAGTGCAACAGCTATTGGAGAAAAAGTAGTGTTCATAGGCGTCCAGACTGATCCCAAACTGTTATTTGCAGTGCGAAACGTATGTGCAAGAGCACATTCAACTCTCTCACATACCGCTCCAAAAGCGAAGGACAAAGTATAAATAGAACAATTTTCTGGTGAAGTATCTTAATTCCAAATAATTGAAACACGGAGGTCTATCGTCGTTCTAAGCATCAAACATGATAAGTGGTGCTGTCAAGTACTTATTATCGTCTTTTCATTTGGCTGTAAAACAGGTTTAAGCAATACAAGATTTATTCAGAGTCGTGCTGACCTTCGGTTTTGGTTATCGACACAGATGTTGGATTCGGTTGGCTACATGTGGCGAGGTTTTACTGGTTTAAAGTTGGCAGTTGATTCCCATTGCCTCAATAAATTTTGCTACAGGAATTCGGGGCTATGTGCTTTTTGAACATCGGAGTGAGCAGCAATTGAAAACGCCACTGCAATTAATATATGACAGATATAAATCTGGAGAAAGAAAAAGTAAAGTTCTGTAACAAATCCTTTCTGGAGCTGAGCTGATGATTATTAGGGGGCCACAAGTTAAGAACCAAGTCTCGACTTCTTCGCCGACAGAGCGTCTCTTGATCCTTTAACCTTCGAAAGCTACCGACTGATATGCGCAGGCACATTCAACTGCGGTTAAATAGCTACAAGATTCAAGAAGGAAGTATTTTGCACAGGGGAATTCGTATAATTTACATGAAAATTCACTTGGATGGCGCTTCCTCGCTGAACTATTATTCTTGTTTCGGATTAGCAGTTCCCAACATGCGCAGGCACCGTTCAACTGCGTCATGTTGCTATAAAATACAAAAAGAAATTTTGTGGAAAAGCTGACAATTTACTCGTGTCTCTTTCGCCTCTTTTGTAAAGCTATAGGATCCTCCGAACAGTATATCCAGGACTCTAAATCCGCCTAGCTTTCTGTTGAGATACGGACTTTGCAGCTTGGCTGTAAATCATAAACAAGTGTACCACATATCTGTTGGCTACAAGAACCAAATTAAGAGTAAAAAATATAAATTTACGCTATCCGATCCGTCAATCTTTTGTGAACACTTTCTTGGTTTCATCTCATGATCATACGAGTAATTTGTGCTTGTGCATCTAAAATGCTAAAAGACAAACAAACGCAACATTTTTTCTTGTTAAGTATTAAAAAATGAGTTACGTGTATCTCGATTTGTATTCCTGGCGTACTGACATGGGCAGTGCTTTTAAATTGCAGATTTTTATCGAAAAAGGACTGGTTGCGATCGCATCAACATATTTTGTTTCTTGATAATTTCCTTTCAGACAAACGTAGGTACTGTTCAACTACGTTGCATAGCATTTCTAAAAAAAATATAAAGGAGAAAATGGTCGTTGTCGCAGAGGGTGGATAAAGTTTGAAAGGAGTGTCCATATCGCGGCGTTTGAAGGCAGATACGCTTTGGTTGTTCTTCTACTTTCAGGTCATCAATGTTATTTCTACAGACGATGCCAATTTCCATTGATTGAACCAGACGCTCACAGGCACTGTTCAACTGTGATGCATCGCTATAAAAAAATGTAATCCCACGTTTATGCTAAACTTTACGATAGTGATAAACAAAATATCAAACTTCTTCCTATAATTCGAGCCGCAATGATACATAAAATACAAGTTCGCCAATTCCGATGCTTCTATCAATCTTTGATAAGTGCATGAACCGAAAAGCTGCATCACTCTTCAAATGTGCGCACTCATTCACTCGATATTCGAGTTCATGTGATCAATTGAATTCATTTGTTTGTTAATATGACTGTAATTCAAGAGGTTATCAAGCAGAAAAAATCGATACGGCTTACGTGCCACCAGAATAAAGCGAAGAAGGGAGAAGTAGAACTCGATGGAAGCCCAGGTGATGATGATCTGTGCAATTTTTAAATAATTCCGTTGCGTTGGATAGATGTGCCGCTGTTGTCAAATCCTTAATGCTGTAAATCTATTTTAAAAAGTAATTGTTTTTGCGTACGCAGCTGATATACGAATACCGCGTGTATGCAGAGATAGCTGTGTGGATTGGTGCCGTCAGCAACTGCTAACCGCATTATGTATAGTAGGTAGGTGGTGATTGTTGTGATGGTAACCGACCAGGAAGCATAAGGCACACATGTGTTTGCTGTTGAGCTCAAGCTGCTGCTGCCGCGCGCAATTCCGCCTTGTCCCCATTTATCTGTCAGCTGCATCTGGCATTTTTGGCAAAGGAGACTCGGTGGTGTTTGCTGCTGCTGCTGCCGCTGCTAATTTGCTGTTTCGGCGAACTGTGTAGGATCGGCTGGTGTGCAACTGGCTGCCATTGTGGTTGTGGTTGTGGTTGAAGACGGACAGACGTGAAGACTCACTCAGTGATAGAAACGATATCGAAATCTTGGTGACGATTTTCGATTGATGATGCAGGTAGCGATATCATTGCCCACCAATTTAATGTTTGAATGTTTTGAATTTGTTCTCGATGTGGTTGCTGTTTGTTAAGTGTTCCATTCCTCATCGTTGCCATTAACGTTTCGAGGAGCAGGAAAACTGCAAAACAAAATCAGTTATAGACGAATATATTTACGAAATTGAGACTTATACATGTAAATAATAAAGGCAACACTGATTTCAAAATTATATCATGTTATTTTTTATTAATATAATATACATTTATCAGTTCCAGGTAATTTTTCTATGCACATTTTTAGCATGATGCTAAGAACGATAGTTGTGTGAAAGTTAGCCTAAAATTTCTTCTATATTATTGTTTTATCAATATATGTTTTTCGATTCAATATGAATCATACCTTTAATTAAAAATTATTTCATAAAAGCGGACGTACTCTGAATAACATATAAATAGCATACAAATTTATACAAGGTTTGCTTATGCACAAAGGAAAAAAACAACCATATATATACACTAAGAAAATGTGTATCTACCCACAAATTTGGTAGTTCCGTAAAGCAATAACCTTGTCAGTATACATACACATTCTCAAACACATGCGCATTTGTGTATACACACATTTCAAAATGGCGTCGTTCGTGCACATATGCGTGGATGTTGCCTTTGTGCAAAGCAACCCTAACCTATTCAAGAGACTAAAATTTTTTCTTTGCTAACTATAAAAGTATTGGCCACTTTTAGAAAGAATATTACTAAGTTACAATTAATTGATTAAATAAGTTTACAAACCGAGTGTGAATTCCGGACCAAAGGCTTCTTTGTCGTGAGCGTTGATAGACAGCAGTCGGCCATGACTCATACCCCTCGTTTACGAAGGCCATTTGCTCGTCACCATCACCACACTCTTCACAGCCTTCACATTTTTCATTACAATCTATGTATGTATAACAGGTTTGCACACGTTTTGCGACTGCAAATGAGAAATTATCTTTCGTAATAAAACTAATTTAACAATAATATCAAAGAAATTAATAAACAAGATGTAACCTAAACACTTCTCAAATATCAAAGTTTGTATCTTTGTCTCTTTCTAACTAGCTGCTCACTGCTATGACGCACTTGCTGTTGTTTTTATTGCTGCTGCTTAAACTGCTTAAAAATTTGTCGAGGCCACTTAGCTCACATTGCCACAGATTTTTTTCGATATTGCGACGTTCGAATTCTTCTGTATCCGGTTCCATTGCGACGTCACTAGCGTGATGAAAATTTTCGTTGCCGTTGTTACTGGGTGATTTGCCCTGAGGCAAAAATTTCGTTTGTACGTCGAGCCAACGACTGAATCGTTCTTGCTGTTTTCTGCGCAGTTCATGCTCTGCACTGAAGAGCGCCGTCGATAAAATGGCGTTAACGCGCAGGCTCGCGGAGCCCCGTAATTTGCGACGCATTTGCATACGTTTCATGCGAAAATTTCGCACCCAATATGTTAACGTTTTAGGCTGTTCAACATTTTCAAAGTCGTCATAATACGCAACCATTTTATACGATGATTTGTTTATATTTTCTTTTTAATAACTTTCTCTTTTGTTATTTCCTTTTTTATTTTTTTTTTTCTCTCTTGGAAACACAGAAACACACCTTTTGTTGTTGAAGAACTGACCAGCGCGTTCACTCACTATCTGGTTATAAAACTTTCCAGACTCAGAACTCTGAACTCTGAACTACAATACGTCTTAACAGCACAAATGTTCAAATGAAAATGCACGAACGTCATGGAAAGACTAGTATTTATAGCTGTGCTCGCAGCGTCGAAAAGTATTGCTACGCGACGCTTCGGAATGTAGTACCCACATTCTTGCTAATATTTCTGAATAAAAAGAGTAAGGGTCAGAAAACACTATTTTGAAGAATAATTTGCATTATTGTACAATACAACATTTAATACATTTTTGTACATTTTTAGATTTATACAGTAAATAAGTATGGAAAATTGCACTCTTTTTTATTGGTAAGCAAGTCAGAAATGCATTGCATTGTTTGCAAATAGCTGCCAACTTGTTTTTAATATGCAAGCTACAACACCAAATTGTGGTGGGTTGTCGATAGTCTTTAAAATTTCAATTTCAATGTATTGTTTTACTTTAAAGCAATTTGTTGTACATTTTAAAAGGATAACAAATATGTATTTGTAAATATAAAACAGATATCGGTTTTTCAATTAGTGGAAACATGTACCACTTTAAATTGGGTATATGCATAAAAATGCAAAAATTTTCATTTGACTAGATTTTTCTAGATTTTCTATCATAGAAACTGATGTAAGATTTTGCTTACAAATTGTTTATTAAGTTAAGCGCAAAAACCTTAATACATTTTTTATGACTAATAACATACAATCCTTTCGTACTAAAACTATATAAAACTATGTGTAGAAGTGTGGGAAAGCTAAACCGAGAAAAAACATTCAATAGTAATACCGAGAGCCCTTTCTCAAGGCAACACTTTAATTTTTCATACGGCCCATACATATGCACCTTTTCGCAGAGCAGCACTTTAATTTTTCATACAGCCCATAAATATGCAGCATTTTAATTTGCACTGCTTGCTTATAATAACCAGTGGTGCATCTATAGACATTCAGGAACATTACCGAAAGCCCTGTCGTAAGGCAACACTTTTATTATTATTATTTTCTTATTATTTATTTTTATTTGCACTGCTTGCTTGGAATAACCAACGATGGATCAGCCCTTTCTCAAGGCAACACATTAATTTATCATACTGCCCGTAATTATGCAGCATTTATATTTGCACTGCTTTCTTTACAAAAGTATCTTTGAGCCCCTTAATACTTTAATTTTTCATACGGCCAATACTTATGCAAAATTTTTAATTGCACTGCTTGCAATAGGTGCACACGATTTGCTTTTCATAAACGTTGAATCGTTGTTGGAAACAGAATCAATTTTTATTATATGTATTTCTTAGATGCTTAGACTAAAAAACCGAACAAATACTTTCTATAATAACTGCCTTATTGGTAGTTGAAGGTGCTAAGTGAAATATTTGTTTCAATATTAAACATTTCTCTTTACCTTTTCGAATGGATTAAAGTAATAGTGTACATGATGTAATTATTACATTATTGAATTGTACAGCACTGAATGTGTAATAAAAGGTGGTGCACAGCACTGTCTCTCAGAACTATTTGAAATGCTAATGTCAAATGGCTTATTGGCAAAATGGCTACAAATGAGTTAAGAAATAAATCCAAAAAAAAGAATGACAAGCTGTGAGTAAAAATCTTAGAATTCATAAAAGATATTCCATTTTTTACACCACTGTATACCACACAGTAATCCGTTCAATTGCTCCGTCACGTACATCAATCAGCTGCCCGAGCCGGCAGTGGGTTGCAAATTCCTGCCATGTGGAAAAACTTTGCTAGATTTTACTGAGGAGCCTGTTTCCTTTCCTCAGCTGGAAACCCAATTCAGCTACCAATTTAAGGGTCTCCACTTACTCTTCGACATCGATCTTATAAACCAAAATACTTACGGACAAAATACAGTGGAGCCAATTGAAATGGACCCCAAGGATGCAGGACTTCTGGCCGACATTGAGGCACTGCATATTAACAATGCAAAGCCAAAAGCTGTGCACAGTTTTCCGACTCGCGCTCAGGAGTGTCGTGAACTATTCGCCAAAGAGCGATCCGCTGTGCCTCGCCCTCGCACAGGTCTGCAGCGTCTGCAGCCGGAGTCGGAGCAGCTGGAGCTGGAGTCTTTCAGTCTTGAGCAGCAGAAGCAGATTGTGCAGCAAACGTTTGTTGACATTGAGAAGCCTCTTGGGTGCCACCCCACGAAGTCGGGGAGCAACGCTCGACCCGTCGCTCAGCTACCCATTTTTCCCGAGTCCAATTGCTCCCAATACGATCTAGTCCAAGTGCACTTTGGCATACCGCCAAGCGGCAATAGCAACGGGTTGCTGAAAGACTGTGGCAACTACTTTGTCAACTTCAAGGTTAAACCTGATCCGCTCTTCCAGCACATCCAGAATAACTATGGACAAAGCGTTGCCACTTACCTTTCTGAACAGCGGTACAAAGAAGAGCGTACAGCGGATAGCTCCGACCGTGGAGACCGCTTTATGATGCGGGAAAAAGATGGTAGTTTCTACTATCAAACAGTTAATAAGCACATCAAGTTACGTAAAGAGCGTCCCAGCCCTCAAAGTGTTGCCAACGTGTGCCTTCTGGTAGTTAAAATCATTTCCAATTTTACCTTCGTATAACTGTTTCTTCTCTTTAGCAGATTAAGCGTACTAATCATTTTACCCAACATCTTACCTCTGGAATCAAGAAGTAGATGGAATGTTTTGGATACCACTCAAAGAATATAAAAATCGTTAAACTATGTCCAATTACAAATATTAATAATAAAAAATCAAAATTCCTTTATAATCTGGCTCACATTCCAGATTTAAAGATAATTTTATGAAGGATATTGTTATTAGATAAAAGGGTCAAAAAGGAGACTTGGGCAGTAAGCTACAAATTTCAAAAAGTGGCAAGGAGCGGGTTAAAATCAATTTCTAATCGAAAAACTCGCGACTAACTCACTCCTTTAATTAAATTCACGACAAAGAAGGGACTAAGGTAAAAAATAAATACGCATTAATATACATATCTCGATTTTATAAAAATGAGAAAACGTTGTTGGCTTCAAGATTAATCTGTTCAAAATATGTGCATTAAGCACTTCGACATCGACCTGTTCAACGGAGTCGGAGATGCTTTCGACATCCGCAAAGTGCACTGCATTGGAACAAATGGTATACCCTGTTTTATTTGTTTGCCTATACACCATAGGAAAAAGCGTATTTTATAAGAAAACAAATGTATGTGTTTGACACTTTCTCCTAGTATCTAGTAAGCCCTACATATTTGGACAGATGTAATAGATTTAGTCATATAAATTAAACATTAGCTCCGAGCTTCAAATCCCAAATTGTAGAACAATGAAGCCAATAATCGAATGGCTTATCAGCGTTTGTGCTGGCCTCTTGTTTAGCACACAGTCGATGCGCATTTTGAAGATAGCTAATGAGGAGAACAAAGCATCTTCCACAGGAGGGATGGAGTCATCGGCGATACAAGAAGATTCGGAAAAGCCTTACATAATGGGATCTGAGCAGATCAGTGCTGCTTTGCAACAAATTCTCAGTAGCGAGGAAAATGTTGTAGAAAATCAAACGCTACTCATTGGCACCACCAACGAGGACAATAACTCGGACTACTCGCTGGGGTCTGAGTCACTGAACCGCATGTTGGAGGATATGTTGGCCCAGCCTGGGAACGACAGCGTGAAGTCACCTCACATCGAACCAGCAATACAGCTTTAACGTTTAGATAATATACTTAGCTTGTCAACACTTTATTTTGTAATGCATTAAGCTCTATTCGAGTTGTTTTGTTGTCGTCTTATACCGGTTGACAGAGGGAAGCCTTAAGACAGTTCTAGAACGTTTTTCCTTTTTATGTGTCCAAAGTCGGATGATTCGTGACAAAAGTAAATAGGTATATATATACCTACATTAAAATGTGTGAGTAAGAGAGAGAGAGAGTACAGTACCATCCATGTACCCAAATGTTTTTCATAAGCAGATCAATCATAAGGACAAATGAAATTTTTATTAAAATACAACTTATTGTTTTATAGGACTGTCACTTGTGAAGAGAGTAGCCAGGGAAGCCTGGTCATAGTGTATGTATTTTGTTTACCACATTTATTAACCACTAAAATCAGTTCGACATTAAATAATTGCATAAATCTGGAAAAGCGGTGCAAAAGTTGAAAGTGTGTACCACAAAACAAAATGCAGCCAACCTCATTTTCACCATTTTTACAACTGTCATTGAAATGTCAACATTCATTCAACATGCTCGCAGAAGAGCGTGTTCCTCCTCTCCACACAGCGGATTAAGTTTCAGACTCAGCCTTCGCGCGCTGCGTGACGTAAATACTGATGAATGTTTTCCGTCAGACTGCGGACCGGCAGCTAACGGTGCAGTGGTGGTCATGCTGTTTCCCTCAAGGATGGATTCCTGCCTATTCGGGTTGACTGTGTTGCTGTTGCTGTTGGTCTTTTTCATTTAGCGGAGGCTCCCCTGCTTTGATGAAGTGTACGTCCTCGTTGTCCTCGTCACCGGGTCCACAGAAGTTGCTAATGCAGATGCTCATGTGGGAGATCTATGAGCGGTATAATTCATTCATGACTCGGTCGGGACACGCCCAAGCAGACCGATGCAGCTGGATTAAGCCACGTACAACGGTGTCAGCATTTGGTTGTGCGGCTTATTTAATGTGATTTGCTATGTATTTGGCTGTTGCTGTGGCTGTGGCTGTGGCTGTGGCTGCGGATGTGGATGTGGCTGAAGTTCCAAGTTCAACTCCCGCCGAGCTGGTATGTGTGTGCATTAGGAATTAAGTCTGCTTGAATATGATTAATTCAATGGCTCAGCTTCCTCCCCTCTTGACATCTAATGACTAATGGAAGCAATAAAGCTTCAAATGTCTTTTATATGCTCGCAAATCCCATCAAAGATTCAACCTCAAAGAAACGGCTAGTCCTTATCATACTTCTGCTGAAGGGATTATAGTTTCATTTTCAAATATATCAAGAAATAAATAAATGATACCTCTGTGACAATTATTAGTGGATATTAAAATTGGTTAGTTTAGTAAATATAATCCGGAAAAGCGGAATGAAATGCAAATATTCTTTCTCCATTGATTCTCTTTCTATATAATAATAGTACTAAGCAAAGTACTAAGACCTTTTATAAAAAGTTTTTGTATCTTCATTCTTTGGCTTAATAAATATGTTGAGCACTCCTTAAGGAAATTCTAACTACTTAAACTTTGGTAGCATTAAGAGTATTTTTCTTAAGACCCTTCAGTTCATTTACTAGTAAGCATTTATCAATAGTCACTCAGGCTTCCTGTGGAGTGCAACTTTTTATTATATTATGTTCACTATTGGCTTATATATTTACTATTTTTTTACTTCCTTCACTTTTGTTTGAGGGAAGTGATAGACCAAACTCTTATGTGTGTCAAAAGATTGGCTTGGGAAAAGGAGTTTATCTTTTCGCAGTGACGCATTTTCATTAATAATTCCAGTGGAATTGTCTTTCAGACTTTTCTGTCACGTTTCACATGAGTTTGCAGTTTTCTAATCTTTTTAGTTAAACGTTTTCATAGCTCAAGGAGTTGGGACGACGATGACGGCTCTTAAATGTGCAATTTAAATGTAAAGCCGCTTAAGAATTTTAAGGCATACATTTCTTTCCTTTGAGTCCATTTTTGTAAGACATGCTCGTATTTAGGGAAGCAAATTAACATTTGCCTAATTTGGCAACTGGACCCCATTTAAAATGAAAGGCCAAAAGTGCATAATTCTTTGCTGGACTTTTGTTACCCTTTATTTGTGGGATAGAAAGGGAACGATATTCTCAGTTTTAATACGGCTTGGCAATAAAGGTTTTAAAATAAATTGCGTTCTATCAAGCATTCGCTGACTCATCGCATACTTTACTCTTCTATAATTTTATTTATATTTTCTATTTGTTTCAATAAAGTCCTTACTCGTATTTATGAACGAAAGAAAGTTTACACTACTCCCAAATATAGACATTTAACTTGAAGAATTTATTTTCCCTTTAGGTATGTTTCATTTTCCATACACAAAATCAAGGGGTCGAAACCAATCACATCCAAAGTAATTTCTTATTCTTCGGAGACCTCAATTCGAAACACGTTCGGCATAATGAGAGATAGAAAATAGGAAGGTGTTCTGACCTTCCCCACATATGGAACAAATTTGACTGTCTGGCTCCTGAAAGTCGCATTACCGATTTTTAGCTACTAGAACCTACAAAGGCCACTGGAGCATGCATTCAATAAATGCAAAAGATTATATCAAGTTTATATGAGAGCCGATGTTTCTCAAAATAAAAGAGAGCGCCATAAATGTTGCATGGGCAAAGCAACATGTTGCCAACGTCGGCGAGCATACACAGCTTTTAATGTTGTCGCAGCATTAGACGCTGGCAACTTTTGCCACGGAGTATTTGTTTTCTTTTTATTGATTTTTCGATTCATTTTTTGTTGGTCTACAAGGCGAATGAGTAATTTGTTCTCGACTTTGATTGCACTATTTTGGTTATATTAAATCAAATAAATCAAATATAAATGCTTTGTCAGTCACAACCAATATATTTTTGTTTATTTAATTTATTTCTTTATAAGTTGGGTCTGTTACAAATTCATAAAATCGAACTGCACCAGGTAGAGTATATATAATACACAAGTGACAATCATTCTGAAACCCATTGCGAAGTTAACATGGAACAAACCGCAATGGCTAAATGTTAAACTTCGACGACTGCACAACAGGGCAAATTCATTGATCTGTGAAGAAAATGTTTTTTAAGTTACGCCGGATAGAAAACATCTTGTACTTACGCTGCGGTCCAGACTCTCATTTGGCTTAGGTAAATCATTGAATAGCTTCAGAATCGCTGAGGTTTCTTGAGCTGCTCGTTCTGCCAGATCGCAGATTGCAATATTCAGCCAAAAGTCCATTAAATTAATGATAAGTGCCTGCGCAAAGTTAATCAGCATTGCAAATGACAAGTCCTTTTTTAAACTTATGCTGTAGACAATCAAGTAGAATATAGACAGAATATTGACACACAGCAAACACATCATGAACAGAATCATTTGGTAGTCGTAGATGGCTACCAGTCGAGTGCTTAGCCCTAACAGGCGGTTGTACACCCAATGGAGTTCCTGAATCCGAGGGACTTTCCTGCTCTGGTGCTCCCCGAGCTCATTTGCTAGCGTAAGAAGCGACCGATTGATGATCCAAATAGAGCAATAAATGCATAATACGGCCACGTGAAAATGCATTCCAACCAGCAGTATGCTTAACTCATTTATGTTAAGTGCTATGAGGCCCAAGAACAGCTTGTAGTTCATAGGATTAGTTTGACCCAACCGGAGAAAAATGATTGAAATGAGTTCCAACCAAATGGACAAGCCTTTGTATATGATATAGTTGTCAAATTGGGTGCAATCGTTTATATCGTATTGATGAAGGTTACGTTTGTATAAGCGAAACAGAGTGTTGAGAATGTTTCCGAGCTCCTCGCTCATCCACCATGTCCGAAAGAGCGTAACAAATACGGTTATCATAAGTAGGTAGTTAAGTAGATCTGTGATTTCAGCTGCCAGAGTGTTACGTTGAAAAATCTCGATTAAGGCTTTGTCATCTATGTTTGTTGGATTTTGAAGCGTGCACCAAAGGAATACCAGATTAATTATGACTCCATATCCAATTATCCAAAAAGAACGCCGCAGCTTCTTCGTCCCCTTCACATAGACGAATGGGAACAGACCTAGAGCCCAAGATCCGTAAAGAGTGGCCCGCAGATTAAACCGAGCGAACTTCTGACGCCAAGTGCGACGAGTTTGCCACATTGTGACAGAGTGAACTAATTTGTGTGGAAGGCTCACGCATGGTTAACCCATCAAATCTATTGAATGATAAGCAAACAAGCTAGTGGAAATCAATAATACTTAGTTACAATATTTCAAATTGTTCCTGCTGGAATAACCCAAATGCGTCGTCCTATCCAGATGGCTAAATTAAGATAATAAGATAACGTGAATGTGAATGTCAAGTAGATTCAAATAGTTCCTTTACCTATAGCGGAAGAAGAAGCTTCCAAAAATATTTGCGTTTTTATACTCCTTAATAAGTGAATATTGGATTACGATCACAACGAAATGAAATGCTTGAGCGGCAAAATTAATATTGATTATTAATAAGAAAATCTAAGTCACGAAATAGTCGTAAACCCTGACCATATTTGAAACTCTGCATAAACTACAAAGAACAAATGTGTCATTTGCCTACTCTTTTACTGTTACGCAAGTACTTTGTATTCAAAACTGTGATATTTGCAAAGTCGGGCAATTACGGCTTCCACAGCTGCTTCTGTCACATTAACCTGGTGGGGAGGGTCGCCCCACAGGCAGCTCCTTGGAGGCGGATGTCGATTACAGCAGATGCTGGCTGTGGGACTCCCAGTTTCGTGGTTAATTATGTTTTTTGTATTCAAGGCGTATCCCAATAGGCTTCGTTAGTATGAAAGTCGAGAAGCGTCTCGCCTCCTCGCTTCCTCGCCCTGTGTGATTATCGTCTCGGATTTAATGTGTAATTTGATGTGAAACATTGCCTAGTGGTTGAGGTACCCGTCGCCAAAGCAAAACGAGAATATTGGTTTTTAGGTTAGGATCGTCATCTGCATTTAAGCCCTCGCCTGTCAAAATGTATATATAAGTATGTATAATCTCGCCTTTTACAGCTGGGTGAAAGAGAAAACATGCATTCTTCTTCTTCACAATGGCAGCAGAGTATTGCACAGTCGGTTACACTCGGTTGCTGGGTTGCTTAGCCGTCGTAATTAAAGTGAGCATCGACTTTAGCTGAGCTTATTTAGAGTCTAATTAAAGATTTCGTTGACAATATATTAATGTTGGCTCTGTTTTTATTAAAAGAGGGCAGTTGTAATTATATCCTTTAATGTTGGCTACCGGCATGTTTCACCCTAATTTAACCTTATTCAGAACGCACACTCAAATGGAACATCAAGCAACATTCGGTTCGAACTTATCAGCCATAAGTTGCTTTCTAACACCAAGTTTCGTTTTGCTCCTTGAGTGTTGAGTTTTGCACATTTGGCTGATTTTCAAGTGTGTGTTTAAACTTTTTCGACAACTTTTTGCAACTCCTTAAGCACGTAACGGTGGCAGGTATTGTTGTTCTGAAAAAGTAATTTTGATTTTATTAGCTGCGTAGCACCCGATGCTTTTGATGGGCTCTCCCGTATCATCGGTCCCCCTCCAGCTCCAGCTCCAGCTCCAGCTCGTTCACCAATTCGGTTTTCCACTATTGCGACTTTAGCCGAAAACTTTGCTAGGGGCGTCATCTGAGTCATTGACGTTTATTTTTCTATGGGACAGCATTCGGGACACATGCCATGAAGTCAGCCAGTTGTAGAACTCAAATGATGCAAGACCTCAATGGTTGAGTGGAATTTTACGACTGCACGAGCCTTTCTTATCGCCCTTTGCGAAATATTTTTAGTATTTTAGCTAATACCCCCAATGACAAGGCCCAAGTTTTAGTGTAGTCGATATGGTGTGATTAAAATTGATCATTTCACACAATTTGACAGAGCTGAAAGTACTGAATGAGATACGACTGGAAAGTTTTCCTTGAAGGTGTTCTACAATAATAATTCTGTTCACCTTTTAAACAGAATAAGAGCTTTACGTATCCATTTGTCTACTATCAATTAGGAAAACTCCCGACTAAAAGATACACTGTCTCTGCATCAATCTTTAAGTACGACTAGTTTAGGAAACCTGTTGATTGGGTAACTATTTGTTAATACTTTTGCAGATCGTGTTTTATTTTTACAAAGGTATTGGGACAAAACAATAATTGTAGCCAGTAAATAAATCTTTTTGCTGCCTGTTCACTGACTTTGTTCATTCGTAAAAATCTTTCTCTTCACCTTCAGACTCCTCGCTGTCAATCAAGTGGCCAACAATATTGAATTCGGCATTAAGGCAACGTTCCCACCTTTGAACGACATCGTCGGTAGAAACACCCATGGAACCGCACGCAATATTAAGGACTTGATTGGCGTTGCAGCCCGCCAGCAGAGAGTACGGACCGGGTCTCAAGAAGGTATCTCGAGAAGAGGTGAGGTCATAAATGTTACCATTAAGAGCCGTGTATATGGGCTGGCTGTCTCGCATTCCGTCATA
The DNA here is from genome assembly GCA_037075185.1 of Drosophila pseudotalamancana. Taxonomy (NCBI): domain Eukaryota; kingdom Metazoa; phylum Arthropoda; class Insecta; order Diptera; family Drosophilidae; genus Drosophila; species Drosophila pseudotalamancana. The sequence continues at coordinate 167,152 of JBAMCK010000442.1, forward strand.
AGCAGTCAACTGTTGGCGGGTTAGCCGCAGACCCTCGTGCTCATATGGCAGTTGGGTACTGGCCAAGACCAGACTGTTCGGACTCTCTGGGGACAGCTGCGAGTCGATGTCCAATTTTGAGTGACTTTCATCAGCCTGCTTCTTCAAGAGCGTACAGATCTGGACCATCTTCGTAGTTGCATAATAGCCGACTACAAATGAAATTATGACTTGGGCAATGGGACTCCTCAGCAAAGGACGGATCAGTCGTGAGGCTGCAAATATATTAAAGTCCTCTTATACAGATGGGTTAGAACGTTTTTAAAATTGATACGAGGGCGGGATCTTACTTGCGAAGGGAAACCGCTTTTGAATCATTTTGAGCAGCGACATATTATTGGATTGTAAATAGTTTTCAGCCGATTATTTTTTATACATATATACATGTGTATATAAGTATATAAAGAGAACAATTTGGTTTTGTGACACTTACAATTTTGTACATTTTGTATGTTTACACTTGAGTGTATAACAATCACAGAATTTTTTGTTGCTGTCCGACTAGCATAAATTCTACATCTGATGGCATGATCAAATTCCACATACCCTCATCTCCATGAATATATTGAATATATTCTTATTAGGTATAAACACAGAGTTGAGGGTATAAGGTAGTCGAGCACACATGATTACAGTTTTAGGTATAGGGTATACAAACAAAGTAACTTGAGAACATGAAAAACACCGATGGAAGTAATGAATTTATTGTAATTTGGGCAACTCTTAACCATCTGGAGTGTGCCGTACCGTACCGGTAATTCACAGTGTAATGTATGCACGTTACCTTACAGCAGGCCTCCTCAGTTCATCTACTCTTAAGCCATCTGACAGTCTCATTTATAATATCCACATTTTGGCAGCAATTTGCATTACCGTTAATGCCAAATGTGTGCGCATATGTAGCCAGGAGTTAAAAACATTTTTATACCCTGAACCCATTAAAAATAAGTAAACAGGGCATAAAGTTTTTGTGAAAATGTATGTAACAAGTCGTATATATGTCGTTTGGCCGAATGCACAACATCCGAGTCGATTGATCTCTGCCTATTATAATTAGAGACTTGAAATTTTGGATATATACTTTTTGCGTCTATATTGGTACCACATATTAAAGTAACAATTAGTTTAAAATACAGATTTTCTATTAAGAGGTAAGTCTTTGAGGGTATTTATACATCGGCCTGCGATAGAAGTCCTTCCCACATGTTTGTTAAATTGGTTGTAATTGGACTTTAATATGGCTTAAAAGACTCGTTACTAATAATTTCTGCTGCATATTTGTATGCGTAAAATATGTATATACAAAATATTTCGAAAATACACGCACACAAGCAAATTTCACTCACATGTTAATTCAGTTGTAAGGGGATGCAATATCCAAGCAGAATAAACTTCCGGATAACGAAGATGTAAGACTCTTGCACAGTCAGCTAAATTGTATACTCAAGAATTGGGTGGCTGGAAAATAAGTTTATATACAAAGACATAAAGAAATCGAATATGTTTTCCTTTCTGTGAAACACATTTCTTGGTAGTTTAAATTTTCATAACGGTGATGCTGTTGAGCAGCTCCATTGAGACATATAATACGGTACTACGAGTAATATTTGGGTCTGCATCTTGCTTTCCGGATTAATTAGTATATCTCAGCTCTAATAAAAGTATATATACTCTGATGGACATATAAAGTTATTTAGTTACATCTGTCTTTCAGTAGATTTAAGGAGAAGGAGATTAATGCATATTTTAATATCCATTATGGGCTGGAGAAGTCATGCAGATTGGAAGAGCTAGATAGATTTATAGACTGTTGACATGTCAGGGATTTTTCCCTTTGGAAAGCGTTCGCCTAATAGAATTTGTATACCGTGAGCCTTCTGAAAATGGGAAAACGGGGCATAATGTTTTTGTGAACCGCTTAGCTATTTCTTTCATTTATCTTTTCGGTAAGCATGTAGCGATGATAATAGTAGTACTTCACGGTTATCGGGGTATCTGCAAGTCGGGCAAATCCTATTTTAGTTCTCCTATTGTTGTATTTAATTCCTTAAAATTATTACCTACAAGTTCAGTGTATTTTCTAGTCGGCAACTCCCGCTCACGACATTAATTCTTGTTTTAATTTAATATAAAAACATATTTTGACTGGTGCTTAAAATTACATGCGGTCTGCGGGTTGAGCTCATAATTTAATTAAATTGCAAAAATTTATAAATTGCTTTTATTTTAACGTAACTTTTTTGCCGACTCATCTTTGTTATTAATAAACTTTTCAATTGCCAACAAGCTACGGAACAGCTGCTGTCATTAAATTTGTTCTCTTCGCTTATGTTTTATATTTCCTCTTGCTCCATTTATGTTCTCTATTATAACTTGTGGAGACGTCTAGTTTTCTAGTTCATTTTAAATTGAAATCAAAAACCCTTGTTAACACCTCGATATTCAATTTCTGAGAGACAAATTAGTAGTAAACTAGGTGTCTATTAGACTAGGAGTCATTGTTAGTTGTAAGCTTGAAGGACTCGCTACTTTGCAACTGATAACTGGATTAAAAATAATAATAACAGTTGAGAATTTGTATAATTTGAGGTTCTGTTTTCCAAAGGCTGCAGTCTGACAGACAACTGATGAACCATACAAGCAAACAGCTGTTCGTAAATGTTTTGGGTAATTTGGATAGACTCCTTATAGACTCTCGGAAATGGCCCAAAATTGATCCCAAAACAGAAACGTGGATGCTGTGCGCATGTCCAAGGGCGGGGGCACTGTTTGAGAGCTCTCTCTGTTTTATAGCAACCCCGAGCTTTTATCTAGATAATGCAGCATCCATTGCATTGAGGGCGATGCCGCTTCAGTAGCGGAGCAGATTTCAATCGTCACGGTTGGTCAGCGCCAAAGCTGAGAGACCTCAAAGGCAAAAATAAATAATCCTTAGAGAGCATCGCGTCGTACTGTTCTAGATTTTAGACGGATTAATTTGTTTGTTGTTTGTTGTTTGTAAACAAACAATAAGTGGCAGTTAGTACTTTTAAATATATTTTCTTAATATAACAAATTTTTAAATTTACATTTTAAACTAAAAAGAATGATAACTGTATAAATAAGAGAAGTTTGCAAATCAAGTAACTGATGGAAGTGTTTTATATCTTAATACTAAATCATAAAATAAAATTTAAATAAATTCGGAAAAAAATCATAATTAAATTGTACTAAAATTGAAACTAAATTACGTTTTAAGCTCTAGCTTCAACTGTTGCTTACAAATATCGAAGAAAGTGGAACTACAATTTTGATCATTTAAAAGTTTTAAAAACTAAAGAACTATTGTCATCATAATTCCTTCGAAAGATCGGAAATATCTTAAACAACAAATGGAAATGTACTTAAACACGTACCAAGAATCCAAGTTTCTTAATGCCCTTGTCAAAAATATCTTCTCCTATTTAAAGGAAAAAGTACTAAACAGTATTTTTGCCGAGGAAGTATAAACTTATAATTAGTGCTGAATTCCACGTCCAAGATCTCTGTTTTAAGTTCTAAACAGTTCATTACAAGAGTACGAACTATTTGCGATATAAGCAATTGACTGTTCAATACTCGTTCGATAATTGGAGACTTAAATAAGGTTTGACGTAGCAGATATCTATAAAAATTACACCCAAAATATTTTTGGAGTTTTTCAAATATAAAATTAATTTATCATATTTGTATGCAAATGTGAACTTTCTTCATCTGCAGTAAGATGTAGAACAGTTTGATCAATAGGAAGCGGAAACATATTTACAAAATTCGTTTTCCAAGCCTTCAGCGTGGAATTTTCAGAATCTTGACTTTCTATTTACTGGGTTCATAAAGTGAAGCTTGGCTTATTTTATTCAACAGTCATGCTGCATGCTTGCTAGGCGGCTGGCACCTCAATTTCCTCAAATAGTTAAAACCCCACGACCCACTTAATATGCGTCCCCTATCTGAGTTGCTTTTAGCGGAAAACGCTTTAAACTAGAAACTTGACTCCTTCATCCTCCTCCATTTTGTGGCATCTTTGTGGTATAAAAATAAAGATTAATGTGAGTTCTTCACAAAGTAGCACACTCCAACAAAAACACAGACAAAGCCACAGTGGGTCCAATGAGGATAAATATTCTGGTAGTAAATTTACTATTGTAAATGAGGAGAGCTGAGACTAGATAATAGCAGATAAGCTACTAAACAAGTTCCAATTACTAATCGATTAATCTGTACATATAAAGAAATTATAATCTCTATAGATTAAGGGAGATATGTATGCTAGGGTATTTAATATTCGGTACTCCGTAGACAACGATTCGTTCCAGTTTACCTTGTTCTAAGCTCAGGGTGTAAAGCACCTCTCTTTGCTACGCCTTGAATAGAACTGGTTTTTTCTTTTTTTTTCTAAACAGGGCGGCTACAAACAACTCACATGAGCCAGGACCAAAGCACAGACTTGCCGGCACTTGACTTGAAATTTTTTTCAGCTCAGCGCTGAATAAAGCAGCGGCGTCCTTTTCGTCTTTCCTTTCCTCCTAAAAGTGTGCAATTGCTTGGGGGAACCTTTTCCTCTACTTATGAGCTCTGCGGTTGCGAGTGTAGAATTTCAGAGTACTATTTTGCGTTTCACCAAAAAATGCGGCCCCAAACATAAGCATTTGTAGAAAACAGCATAGAGGAAAACGATTTTGTCGTCAACGAAAGCTTATCAGCAGCATCCTATCGCTGCTCGCATTAATTCCCCTAACCCATGTACCCAGTGGCTATACTCTGTAAATAAGGAGAGTGGATTGGTTTTTCAGATTAACGGCTCGGGTATATTCCTTTGCATAGTCAAGTAATAGACTCTCCAAACTATCAGTTAGAGGCAATCAACTTTAAATCAATTCCAAATACATCACTGAGTCCGCAAAGAGTTTATAAACTTATCTCGGATTAGAGACTATTCATCTGTAAAATAATAAACACAGTATTCCGCAGCGGGTTATGCCCGATTGGAATGTTCTCCGGGCTATGAAAAATGCTTATTGCGTTGGTATTAGAAGACTCAGTGTGTATTTTATGCTTCGTCGCATTTTTAATTAAGCTTTATTTTTATTTCTATTTACATTTGCTTTTTACTGAAACTGTTTGTAAACATAACAAAATGCAAAACAGCAACAAAAATTGTTTACAGCCGTCCTAACGTAGTCCTTCAAATCTTTTTTATTTGCTTTTTTAATTTCACTTTTATTATTTTTATATCTTTACAAAACTCAACTTTTCCCATAAAAAGAAATCTCTAATATATCGAGAAATAAAATAAATTTTACAAAATTCCACTTCAGTTCTTACAAATTCCTTTTGATGGCTAAAAGGCAACTGCATTTAGCCCTTGTACAAGCTTTTATAATTTTATCACGAAAATTCATGAGCGTGTAAGAAGCAAATAAAGTAAATATGTGCTTGATTTGTTTCCGAGTCTATGTTTTTCATAGAAATAGTGTTCTTCTATAGAAAGACTTACTACACAATTATTTTTTATGTTCGGAATGGCCTATTTAATGTACACTTTCTATATTTATTAAATTACTTTCCGGTTGATACTCTTCCAACAGTGTATTGCGCAGCCGGTCAGAATCTCCTTTTACATTCCCGCTTGATCTCTTTTCACTTTATTATAGCTTAGCATTTTTACGATTTTCTGTTTACATAAGCAATTTTCACATGGTTTTTTTTACGGTAAATAGAAAATGTTTAATGGGGTCTATATTTCACTCGCGAGTTAGATTTGTGGCTAGAATTAAGCCGGTAAGGAAAATGCAAAATTTGGCAAAACGTATTTGCATACAGCCAACATTTTTTTTAAAGCCTTAGTTGAGTACTTTTATAAATATTACCCAGTTGAGTCATACTCGGAAAGAGTCCTACTTGTAGATACCCTGTGAACATTCATATTTAAATGAAATATAAAGGGTTTCCTTCGACCAATATATGATATCTATAGAGGTCGAAGTTGCACTTGCAGATTCTTAATTCTATCTCTTCGACATCTTTATAAGACTTAAAGCCGGTTACGCCGGTGTAAGTTTCTCTCATTGTAGTATACATACTTATTAATAAGAGTTAAGACCAGTTGTTATTTAATATGAAATTAAATTCAATTAGCCAAACACAAACACTTTAATATATCTCCTAATAACAATTCAGTATTATTTGTTTTCTGTTTTCTTGCTGCATAGCAAGAACCAAAGCAGATGAAGTCAGCAAGCTGCAGGAAGCTGAAAGATAAAGAAAAACATTTGCAATAGAAGCAACTTATTCCGAGAGCCACAGGCGGCGAAATCCTTTGCAAAATGCTAATGAAAGCAGCAAAAATGTACATTTTAACATTTGTATTTGTATTTGTGTGCACAGTTTGGGGCACTGTGGCACAACCGAGTGCAGCTGCAACAGCATCGGCAATAACATCCGCAACTCCAACCATAACAAATGACTCGCATAGTAGCCCCGCCTCCACCGGGGTCAGTTCCTTTGCCATGGGCGAAATGGATCGAAACGGGAGAGAAGCAAAAACTTTATCGGAAATACAAATTGGGATAGTGGGCGCTCTTGCAAGCTCCACTTCGATGTCAACGGCAATGCCCGCAGCAAGAGGCGAGGAACCACTTCCACCCACAGCCTCAACCTCAACCTCAACCTCAACGCCAACAACCCTAACATCCCCAACATCCCCAACGACTACAACGACTACAACGACTACAACAATGACAACACCAACTATTTTAAGCGGAAATGAAGCAGGCAGAGAAATCAGCAATTCCGAGGGAGCAACAACAACAAATCAAGAATATGCAGCTAGCACAGAAATCTCGACAAGGCCAACAGAAGAAGCAGCCACGGAAGCAGCAACCACTACGGCGGATAAGCTAATGACGACAAACGTGCCGCCACTCGCATCGCTGAGCAGCATTTTTGACAGGCTTTACCGGATTCAGTTTGGCGAGCCAGCATCAGAGATTGAACGGAAGGGGGAGAGCTCTGACATGAACTCCGATTTCCATAATGATGCTGATACCAGCTCTACGGCTTTGCCAATACAAATACAAATGCAGGCGGCAGAGTCGTATCAGGTGGCCGAAACTCTGGCCGATCTCAACGAGGATGAGCGATCGCGTTATGGAGCCCTATTGGCACAGCAGCCGATGAGTTCGAGTAAGCTCAATATTGTGGATCTCTATCCCGTTCAGCTCGATGATTTTCGTCCAGTCATACGGAGCGACAATTATGAGCTGCTGAAGGAGCACACCGTGTTCACACAGCCCGAAGATGTCGCTGAGTACCGACAGAATCTCATGCCCAATGAGGTGGGAATGATTGCGGAGGAATTCCACCCAAGGGTCAATCAGGTATCAACAGCAACGACGTCGATGCCTGCTCCAAGTGTGGAGTCGGCGCCGAACTTTTTTACCGGCAAGATGCTGGCCGACCGGGATGAGCTGATTACGGAAATCGAGGCCAAGTTTCAGTTGCCAGAAAGTACAGTCGCAGCCCCCACAGCCCCGTTGGAGAAGACACCGGCCACAGAGCTGCCTTCACTGAGGTCGGGCGACAGCTACGTCGATCGCCGCGTAAAGAAGAGCTTCGAGTTTCCGATGCAGCATCGGGCCAGCGATCTGATGGCAATGCCACACATCGACTTTGCGAACACCAAGTTCAACACGGACACGAACGATAGCCCGAAGGCTGCGGCAGCGGCGTCAGCAGCAGCAGCAGCAGCAGTTGCCGCAGCGGCTCCCTCGCATCCCGAGTTTTCCACCACAAAGTTTTACAACAGTAAAGAGTTGTACAACGAAATGCTGTTGCATAATAAACGAAAGTTAATGAAAGAAATTGGGTTTGCAGCGGCAACTCCGATAGCGACGACTGCAACCACAGAGAGCAGCATTATAAAGTCATCAGGGACCCCATCAGTGACTCAAATCCTTGGACAAAGTTCGGAGCAGCCGCCACGTCAAGTCATTAGACCGAGCAAAACCACAAACTTGGAAGCAGGCAGCTCGACGTTGTCTCCCTACCCGACGAGACGCGTGACTTTGACGTCTACGGAACAAAGTTTCGACGGGGCCGCAACAGAAAAAGCGGAAGCAACAATAACAAGTAAATGGTCTACCGCGATGCCCCCTAAGTATGGGAAGGAGCTCAAGCGGGCTAAGTTATTGTTGAAGGCTTTAACGCCACCCGCTGTCGCGGAGTCTCAGTTGGAGAAGCTCGAAGTGGTTTCTGCTAAAATCAAAATAACAACGTCTGCCTCGAAACACAGTCCGGAGTTAGAAAGACCTATTCATTCAGCTAATCTTACAAAATCGTCCTTAAAGCCAATTGCTCTTCCGCGCATTTTAAGTCGCCTGCAGGAAAAAATCAATTCGCTTGAATGTGACATACAAAATGTGCCGCAGGACTCGCATCTGTGGCGTGGGAACGAAACGCACGAGCTTCTCCTTCCAAATGTGGTAAGTCCCACGAAGATACAAAAAATCTATATTTATAGAGTGCCAGAGAGAGGTAGCAGTAGTAGCAGAGAATGAGAGGGATGAAGATTGAGAGATATAGAGCTTTAAGGCTTTGGGTATTGTTTGTTGCTCCCAAAACAATTGAAATGTGTTTAGCTCTTAACACTGGCCAAAACACAATATAAGTAACACAGGCAGGCGATTGTAATACTGAATCTTCTAACAATTTGTTCGAACAAATGAACCTATTAAGATGGTAAGAAGTATGAATAAAGGCTGTTAATTGGGTGAGAAGTTTTTGATTTACGTGAGAAATAAAATTTAGTGAAAATGGTTAAACTGAACTACCTGAACTAATCTAATCTTAACTCTGTAAAACTTACATTTATTATTGGACTCTTTGGGGGAACATTGTAATATTTACTAGTTGTATGGATGTGCTCACAATTTTCAGGATTTCCCAAAACAAATATTTCATTTTTTCTTTCTGGTGTGGCCCGAGAGATATTCTGGACCGAAACAAAAGCAAAGATTGCACCAATACTTTTTACTTTGTCAACAGAAGATGCTGTGAATGCAAAAGTCTTGCATCAGTACTTACATAACAGACAGAAATTGGCAGCAGACCCTATAAAGTGTAAAATCTACCGCATTCGCATAAGGCATACGGACATGCCTGTCTGCCTGTCTGTGTGTGAGTGTGATTGCACCCAGATACTAAGTATAAGTGCAGAAAATAATAAATAAACCCATAAAATATTTTTATGATTTTTCTGAGCTCCCCGTAATTCGCAAACCCTTAACTATTTATGCCTTATCCGCTACGAAAATGTACATATGTACATTTATGTTTGTGGATTTATGTGCTTACAGAAAAATTCAAGTTGAGATAAAAATGTAGTTAGGTTTTAAGATTTCCACTCAGAATATCTAATCAAAACTCGTTAAGCCCGTTTAAATCTGCTCTTGCCGGACAGCAGTAAAATTTATCTTGCAATAGAAATATGTACAATCGACCAATAGGTCTTTCGCATCGTAGTCTAATCCTCATGCAAATTTTAACAGTAAACTGATATACATCTTTATTACCGGCAAAATGTTCTTTTTGTTTTTAATGGATTTTGTGTGCGATAACATCATGATGGAACGGTTTTAAAGGATGCATGAGAAACCGTAAAAGCGAAATGAAAGGTAAACGAAAATCAATTTCATTCGTAATTATTGGCTTTAAATGAAATGCCAGGGAAAAAGGGCCAGAGTCGAACAAACGATTAATGGTAATAAAACTTCGCTTTAGACACACAAGGGCCAATATGGGGGCAAGGACAGAGATGGAAAACAATTTAAGATTGAGTAAACGGCATCACGAGGGTAAATGTAAAGGAAAAGAAGCAACACGAAAAATATTCTAAATATATTTAAATTGTTGTCTAGGGACAAGCGAATGACTGTTATCCTGCTGAAGTTTCGTCTTGCCCGGGCTGTGTTTGTCATAGTAAATGGCTTGATTTACGACAAAATAAAAAGGAAATGCAAAGCGGGGTCTGGCCATTGTAAGCCTTTTTATACACTGTTCGCAAAGGAAGAATATAATATTGGATTTCGCAGAGTTTGCCAATTTTCAAGACGTCCATTGAAGATAGAAAATTCTTACTTGACCACATCCGCAAGGGAAGACCATCTTTTGTTAGCCTTTCTTAGCAGAGTGAAAGAAATAACTAAGAAGTTCCTTTAATGTAATTACACTGTAAAGAGAGTATCGTGGAGTCGGCAATCTTAGTTTTAAGTATATCAGCAAACTTAACTCAATAAAGATAATGAAACTACATTATTTAGTTCCCAAAGCCCTTTTCACATATTTAACCAAAAGCAGAACCCTCTGACTGCCTCTCTGTATTTCCGGTAAGCTTTCCGGTAGCAGTTGCTTCCTGATTCACATGTAACAGATGTAGCCAAATAATCAATAACTTGTCTCACTAGGCTAGGCGGCCTGCTGATTGGTTAACTTTCCGAAGCATTACATTTTCTGGGTTCATTTGAGAATGTCAAATGTTAGCTTATTTTCTGTTTGAGTAAGTGACTATCTATCTTGTGCTACGAGGTTACCCACTGGCAAATGGTTTTCTAGTTCATATATATTTCTTACGACTAATTGGATTATTATAGGGTAGTTTGTAACATCTATTCAAATGCAAATAAGGTCTAAACTAAAAATTCAATTTATAGATTTACATAATTTGTACATGATTCTGATCTACTAAGAAGTGAAAATTATGAAGATGAAAGATGATTAGGTGTGTCTCTCGTTTTCATAGATTTTGTTTAGTATACTATACATACAATAGGTTTTCCTTTTTCCATGCCACTTTCCACATAATTGAAACAAAGATAAATTACTGTTTGACCCTTATGTCTTTGTACGTGTCATAACCATAAATCCAAACTCCTTTCCATTAGACCAATTTATTAAGTTAGTTCCCAAAGTTGCATTTCATGTTATTATTAAACTGTTTATAGAATGTTTATAGATATTAACTAATCCTCCCAGCTATTAATTTACATGATTTAATTTCTCTATTGGTTTTCGATTAAAATATATTCATCTGGTAAATATGTACCAGATAACAGCTAATAAAACGTTTAAAAATTTAACACAGACAAATCCTTCGAACGCATTTAAATAAAAGCATTAAAAGCACAAATTTTCAGGTGTGACCCTAACGACAGCCGCAAACCACATCTGATACCCTTTGCAAATGAGAATGGGGTATATTAGATCTGAAAATAAGTTTCACAAATTTTTTATACACATGATTTCAACCTATTTTAAATATGAAATAGGATACAAAATTTGTAAACTCTAATGCAAAGATTAAGCAGTCTCTCAAAATAGAGTGTGATGATTAGATCTTTTTCACATGTGTAAGAGGATTTTCGTTTTGGCAATTTTAAAGTAAATACAGGTCACCTTTTAGTGGGACACTCTCGGCTACACAGCTAAGCATATTTGTTTTATACTAACTTTATTTTATATTGCAGCGTGTGTGTGGATTAAGTCTAACTAATAAAGAGCATACTCGGTCAGGGGATGTTCGCATATGGCTCATGTTATGAACGTGGCTTATGCCGTATGCTAGAACCAACTCTAGACTTAATCCTCACAAGGGTTGCTAAAAAATGAACGTTCGACAAAGTTTTTTAGGTTTCGGGTAGAGTCAATTGTAAATTTGTTATGCTAGGTTTATAAAAGGCACTCTGAAACTTAAATTGTTAAATTATTTAGTGAAACATTTTTGTTTTAAATTTCGGTCTGAGCTGAAATGCTTTGCGGTTACAAACCACAGAAAATACGGCGGAGGCTGCAAACCTTTTAGTCCCTTTCGAATGTTAACTTTGGGGGTTTTGTTTTAAGCCAAAAATATCCTTGCTGCTGACAATGGTAAAATTATTTCATAACTCTTTTGCAGAGCCCGAAACACTGCAAAGTTGGAGAGCCTTGTACTCCTAATATGCTCACGTGGGAGGGAGAAGCAGACATCCAGTCCGGGGATATTTTAATTGTCGAAATCAACGATGCAAATCTGAGCACTGTTGAAACGGAGAACAACACGAAAAGGTGAGTTCCATATAGAAATATATATAGAATTTCTAGAAGTGTATTTGCTTTGTGTTATACCCAAAATTTGTTTGCCACCCAAACAGATGGTGTTTAATTTGGACATATTTACTTACCCTGAATTAAAGTTGAAAAGTATGCTTTAGGTATTAAGTTTCTAAGTTTCGGGTCGATAAATATGTCCCCTATCGGTGAGTAACCGACGCCAATTATCATTCCACTGCTGCAACATTTCAGCTTTAGCATCCTCATAACTTTCAAGAAAAACGATATGTATGAAATTCCCTAAAGAAAATTTGTAAGACAACAAAAACTGCTCAGTAAAAGGTGGATGAGATTAACCGATTGGGACCCGTCTTTTTGCCAAAGCATGCCCTTTAAATTGATAAAAATCTTCTAGGGTCAACGCAGCTTTTTTCTTTTTTATTACCATTTAAGGTACTTTTATGCTGGTTAAGACGTGTTTGTTCTTCTGCTTAATATATAATAACATACATTAGGAGCTTTTATTGATTTTACTTCAGCACGTTTGCACAAGCTTCCACTAGATGTTTATATGTTTAGTTGACCAGACTGGGTTGCACCCAGTCGACCAACCGACCAGACCAACCGACCCCTGAGTTCCACAGGTCGCTATTTCATGTCACTCACGTACGGCCTTTCGAATGCCCTTTTTTACAGTTTATTAAATTGTTTTTATTTCTTCTTCTTCTTCTGCTGCTGCTTCCTCTTTCTCCAATATACATTTATATGCATCCGCTTATGTATTGGCCTTTATGTATGTATATACATATATGCTTATGTTTATGAATCCGCCACTGTATGTGCGTGTGCGTGTGCATGTGCATGTGTGTAAGGTCTGTGCGTCACGTATTTTGGCTGGCTTCCCATGTTTATATTTCGCTATTTTTATTTATTTTATAGCTGGTAAATCTCTTACAAAATGCGCATATTTTTGCCACTCGGTTGCTTTTCTAGCTCGCGGATCTTCCCTATGGCCATTACTCATTTTGCGGGTCAGAGAGTCCGGCGGTAAAAACCGGGCTCAGCTACTGACCCTTTAACCCTTAAGAGCTGTGACAATTATCACGTATCTGTTGCCAGCTTTTTGTATATTTTTTATATTTTGTTTCGCTAACCTTTGTTCTTAAGGCATCTACAAAATCAGGACTAAGCTGTTGTCCATAAATACATTTCTTTTGTGTTGCAATGTAAACTATATAACACTCGAATTATATCTATTTATTGGATTTAAGCTTTGTTTTGCTTATGGAGCCAATTTAAGTTCAGGTTCGCTTCTTGACGGTTACCTTTTATTTAGCCGTCTGTTACCAATGCCTTTGTTACCAGAATTAATAACCTTGGGAATAAGAAAGAGAAAAATCGAATAACGTAGCATAAAACTGAGCGCTCGCAAAAAAGTTACAATTTATGAAAATGAGACGTCAAAAAGTTTTTATTATTGATTTCACACATGTGCGTTCTTAAAGGAGGAAAGGAACCCAGAGAACAAATTGACGGCAACAAATCTTATTCTGAAGCAACGCAAGTGCTCCGAAAATATGTTGTGGAAACTTTTGAGCTCTGACTTTGCAATTTCGCCTGTCGATTATACCATATAAACTTGGTACAAAGTTATTTGATTGTTCCATCGCATTTCTGTTCGCTCTGTTGCTTAAGGCAATTCACGTTTATAAGGCTCACCCAGTTCTGGTCAGAGTCCCGCCCACTAAGGAACATTCTTAACGAAGGTCCTTCAAAATTAGTTTGAAGTCGGTCGAAAAAAGGAACCCGTGGGCTGAGCTTTAATCTCTAATTAGTAAATGGAGACAGTTACTTTCTGCTGAGGATCTATTTTTGACTGAGCCAATTATGCTTTGAACTTTCTTTAAAGTCCTGGGGATTAATTATTTGATTTGGGAGTTGGTACTATTTATATAACACGATATATTTGCTTGTTTCCCCATCAAGTCTATTTCTCCCTATGCTCAGTGTGAAATTATAGAATAAATTGAGCTTTTGGCCACATAGCACGGTAGTAACGGCATTTAGTAACTTGTTCAAAGTTACACGATGCTCATAAATAATTGCCAGCTAATTTAATTTCCGCTTGTGCTATTTAATTTCCGCCAACAAAGTGGGCAGCAATGCTTATAAATAATTTCAATTAATTAAGTACACAGTGCGATGAGACACAAGAAATTCTTGGAAACGCTATCATATTTGTAACTTTAACTCAACCATTTTCTTTCTCTTTTCATCCCACCCCACCTCTCACCTCTCTCCCCCTCTTTTCATTCGCCCCTACTGAAGTCAAAGCGCCGCGCATGCTGCACAGGTCTATCAGGTAACCCGTTCCGGCCACGAGCACTGCGATGTCACCGAGGGTGTGCTACTGGATATAACACCTCTGGTAGTGGATGGTAGGAAGCTGGTTACGTTGTACGATAAGGACCTCACCGAGGGAGTTAACTTGTTAATTGGTGGGTAGACTGCGCCTCAAAATGTATATTAATGTGCGCAGGGGGAACTACCCTTACATAGTGTACTTGAATACACTTGCTTTGTACATCCAGGGGCTGCCGTTGACTAGTGGGTTAGTCAATAAAAGTCGAACAGAAGAGAGAACCGAGAATATAATAATAGAATGCATTTAGTTTTATCAACGATAAGTAAAAAAATAGAATATTCTTTTATGTTGGTAGAGTATAAATGCTTCACTCTGGCAGTACCTCGCCGTTTGATATTTAACTTTTGCAATGTCTTTAGGGGCACATTTTTTGCCTAGGCCAACTTTAATTAATTTCAACCCTTTTCTTCTTCATTTTTTATTTTATATTTTTTTTTTTGCTTAATAGTGGTGTCCGAGCTGTGGGGAGCCCAATGTGTACGCCTAAAGGTGACCACAAAAACCGACAATTGTGGCGAGAACGCCGATTGCTCAGGCAAGGGAGTCTGCTTCTCAAACGGGGTCATGGAGGAGTACGAGTGCCAGTGTTGCAGCGGTTTTGCGGGCCCCCATTGCGAGGAAATTGATGCCTGTAACCCCAGCCCGTGCACCAACAATGGCATTTGTGTGGACCTCTCGCAGGGCCACGAGGGCAACTCCTACCAGTGCCTGTGCCCATACGGTAAGGTCATTAACAATAGCCTATCTCTCCTCATTAGCAGTGATGTAATCTAATCTTGTCCACATCCCCACTGCTCAACCAATCTACTGGCCCTGCCATCCAGGCTATGCGGGCAAGAATTGTCAATACGAATCGGATCTCTGCAATCCAGCCGAGTGTTTGAATGGAGGCAGCTGCCTGGGCAACTCAACGCACTTTCGGTAAGTGAACACAGTCTGCCAGATTCCTTTATACGAGCTGCTTTGAAGCACGAATACCCTACGAAATTGACTCGAAAAGAAGCAATGTATAGAGCTACGTCATATATATATGTGTACAGTCAGGTATATTCAAATTTTCACCGGTGCCACTTTTAAAAGTCTGAGTACATTTCTCTTGTATGTATATGCCATTAAATATTTTTATAATTTTGTTAATGGAAACCTTTTAAAATATGTTTGAGTCGCGTGACCCCATTTTGGCGAAATGCATTGGTCCAACTTTTCACAAATGAGGAAATATCTTAGGTAATACCAAGAAGTAAATTCCTTAAAAGATGTTGAGTTGTTCGAGGCTTAACCAATCAGCTAGACAGGATAGTCACATGAGCGGGAAAGAAAGGGTGTTTTAGAGGCGAACAGCCTGCAACTTACTGGATTACTTATGTGCATACACAACAAACACACACACTCACATACACAAACAAACAGTCACACATACGACACACTCATACTAAATCACGCGAGTCGCTAATTGCGCGTCTTGTGCGGCGCACAGTGGAGAAAAATGTCAAATTTGGGTCACAACTCTAGCTTAGCTAGTATACATAGGTTGTTAAAAGACGATACTTAGACTTTAACTGAAATATACTTCTCTGACATTTATAAGCTTGTTGAGGTGCAATATAGAGAAAATATCCAAATGTCTCGGAGTCCAGAATACAAAGGTTTGGGTTCTATTACCATACCAGGAGAAATTTGTGTGTAAATACATATAAGCTAGAATATGCGAAACAGAATGTAAGAAACTACTCTATATTCGGTTACATTTGACTGTGAAAGTCTTACTTGTGACATGTATCTTATTCAAATAACATACTTGAATACTTCTACAGCTGTGACTGTCCACCCGGGTATACGGGACCCCTCTGCCAGCACAGTCTCAACGAGTGCGAGTCCTCGCCCTGTGTGCACGGAATTTGTGTGGATCAGGAAGATGGATTTCGTTGCTTCTGTCAGCCAGGTAAGAATAAGATGATGAGACAGAGAAAATGGGAGAGTATTTGATGTAAGAGAAAATTGGTTATACGTTTGGTCTAACGACTTGTCCGCATCGATTCATTTTTTCGCCGTGACGTACAGCTCCGAATATATGCCAATAAATATCTTCAGTTTTACGGTTATAATTACCAATGTTGGCAGATAGATGACGGCTTAAGTCCCTGTTTTCCAATTCGTTTTGAAATCAGATATTCAACTGACATGCTTGAATTATTTATAGTGTAGAAATTAACATTATTTGATTTAAATGGATTAACAAAACGCATCCATTCGTGTTAGCCGTGCCAATTTCAGAGCTTCGATAAAACGTACCAATAAAATATGCACTTAAGCTTAAGCTTATAAATTATTTTATTGGCACAAACACAATTTGCACAAATCAACATCGACAACAATGAAAAAACGAACGGCAAGCCATGGGAGTCGGTTGAAAGCAGCCAAGTTGGAAGCATCCTTTTCGTTGAAATTTCCATTTCATTTATTTTGCACATTTACATTACCACCAACTACACCCACTCTGCACTTCACTCTGTATCCTTGCAGGCTTTGCTGGCGAGCTGTGCAACTTTGAATATAATGAATGCGAGTCGAATCCTTGCCAGAATAGCGGCGAATGTATCGATCACATTGGCAGCTATGAGTGCCACTGCTCCAAAGGATACACGGGCAATCGATGCCAAATAAAGGTGAGTGTCAAGCAGAACAAATATTACGACAGCCATGGACATTGCGCATTGCGACACTCGACTCATGGCACTGTGAATATTTATCCTTAATGTCCCGAATGCTAGTCGTTTGTCCATTAAACTACAAATAAAGTACTAGTGAAACATGGAATGGTTAAAGCTAAAGCAAAACAAAAAATAATCATAATATATTAAGGTCAGTCCTCTAGAGTATCTGTTAAGAGGAAACGTATAGTCCGGCAGAGTATCAGATGTAGCAGCAAACTTCAAATTATCAAATCTGAATGTAATATATAATTCCTTGTCAAGTTTAAATACTTGACCCTTTTCTGTTTCATCATATTAAAGCTGGCTTTCCATTCTTTCATATTTGCATAACAGAAAGCTCAAAATACCGATTTTATATCCTTATCAAAAGCATGTGGTTCGTTGTCAATGCAATAAAAATTGGCAATTTATTGATTGGATTTTCCTTGTTTCCACGTATTGTTATAGGCATAGGGAGGGGAAATACAATTTTGAATATGAAATGAAGTCCAGCTTTTCAATATACTCCAGAGTTTTGTTTTGTTAACACTTGCGTCTGTTTTAGGTTGATTTCTGCGTCAATAAGCCCTGTCCCGAAGGACATCGTTGTATTGATCATGGAAACGACTTCAGCTGCGAATGCCCAGGGGGTCGCAACGGACCGGATTGTAATCAAATGCCACGAACGGTAAGTCATGATTTATGCACCCAGTCTGCGCTCTTCTTCCCAAGGCTTCCTTCCACCTGTGCGGCGTGCAGGTGTCGAGAGTCTAGGAAGTGTGCGTGCCACGTGGAGATGCATAACAAAAGCCCAAAATACCCACAATTTGCTGAACATCGGATTTCAATTCTGTGGCACAGCGCATACATATAGATACGGCTATGCAGAACACAAGAAACAAAGCACGAATGTCCTGTTCAACGCAACTTCCTAATTGTCAACTCTGTAAAATTCGGAACTCTGATATTTTGAGCTTATGTTGCTTTGTTTTCCTTAGACTAGGTTCCACCTCCTTTTGTCTGTTAAGCACTGTGCAATAAATTTGATAGAGCATCGGTCTATTTTAAATTCAATTTAAATAGCCTAATTAAATAGCTTGTTATTCAATTGCGATTTATATTGCTAATAGACTTTGATTTCAAGGCATTTTAAAGCTTAATTTACACACCAAATATTATATAGAGACCTACTTTAGTCAAAACTTATTTTAGGTGGCTCATGTCCTGTTCAGCTGCACCTGTTTAAAGTACAAAGTAAAAACTATACGGATGCATAGGAGAGGGCAAGATTGCTTGATATATTTGGTCCTGATGGGTTTCCAACTACCTTCTAGTCCGGCACAGCCCGAATGAACGATTGAAAGAGTAAAAGTTTAAGTTGCCTTCATCTAGGCTCTTATCCGCTTAACATTCGTTGTTCGGGGCTATTCGCCCTTGCTTTGAACAAAACCCTTTGAAATGATGTTCACGGCTGCGGACGAAGACAAGACTCACTAGCCACAATTAGATGTGCCTCCATTTCATTATCGCCAACTTGCAACACACTTCAGAATATTTAATAAACGCTCAATGACTTGATAATTTTCGGTGGTAAAGTAGAACTTAATAAAGTGTCCATAAATTAGGCGTCAGGCCCCGTAATTAAAGCTTTGCACGATGATGGACATGCTCTTTAACCGCGAGTGGGGGCGAAACCGTCTCCGCAGAGTTTTTTGAGCCGGCAGCTTGCCAGCGATAGACACGACAGCAGCATCAGTAATAGAGGAAGCAGATGGGTAGTTAGGAGACCTGTTTACCAGAGGTCGTGGGGGCTACCATGGGGTAGCTGCTTCTGATGGAACCCTGGTGCTGACGCCAAAGCAAAACCAAGAGCAATAGCAATAGCAACAGCAATAGCAAGAGCAAGAGCAAAGGCTGATGACGGACTCCTCCGCCTCCGTTCGCCGCGTGGACAGCCGCCGGCGAGTTAATTACATTTTACTACGGCACACAATTATGAGCCCGTGTTATATTTAGTATATATTTAGTATGCCAGCTGCACACAGGACCCGCAATTAATTGTTAGTTAGTATAAAGCAAATATGTGCGTGCGCATTAGGAAGATTTGCGCGTGAGTTTGCGCGATTAATAAGAGGAAGAATCATAACCAATGCCAACAATTGCTTCAGTATTTTCAGCAATGTACCGTAAATCCGTGCACCCATGGGGGCACCTGCTGGTCCAGCGGGGATAGCTTCTACTGTGCCTGCCGTCCCGGCTACACGGGAACAATGTGCGAAGGTAAGTGTCCTGTGGATAAGCCGGAGTGTGTGCATGTCTCCCGGGCGGACTATCTAAGACATGCAGCCAGGCAAGGGAACTAACCATTTATATTCATTCCTATTTTGTGGCTGCAGATGAGTTTGTGGTGGAGACCGTCGTCAGCTCCAGTGAATTTATTGTCGACGATGCGAACGCCAGAAATTTTAATGACAAAACTTTCAGTTCATCCGTTGTCCTTAAAAGTCCCATTGAATTGCATAATGCTTATTTTGCGGCTGGAGTTCTGGCGGCCGCTATATTCATCGTGGCCATTGTGGTAAGTTTAAATCATGCACACCCCAACACACGTACAAACCCACACATACAAACAGGCAACGGGACTGCCGCTGACCATCGAGGAAATTGTACTTTGCGGTTTGGTAAAAGTGGGCGAGGTCGCATTCCATATTCAATCCACGTTTTGAGTTACGTGTTTTTCGAACAGGTCAGATGCCAACTGGCACCTGATTCTTGCTGCCAAAGCCCAATTGAGTGCCAATTTACAATTTGTTGTATAAACTCGTATTGTATACTTATTTGACATTTTTCATTTTCCTCGTTGACCCGTTGTTTATGCGTGTGAGGGGACATTTGGACAAGGACTGCAAATATAACTCTAGCATAATTTAATAGATGCTGAAAACATAAATGTCAAATACCTACATATGTGAAAGCAAAGCTTGAACTGATTCGATTAACGTCAAAAGTGACCCATGAGAACCATAAAGACGATAGAGGCCGGTAGACCAGGGTAATATCCCAGCTGGAACTAATGCAAGTTTTCTTAACTTCTGTCAAACAGGTCACAATTTGTCACTGCAATGTGAATCAAACGTACCGCAAGTTCTCCACGCGCTCCACATCCTTTATACCCATATTGGGGTTCAGTCGGCGACCCAAGGCTCAGGGCACACTCAATAAACATTGGCTAAGTGGCAAGTCTCTCAATGATGCTGCTGCAACCGCCCAGCGTGACGCAACCTCTGCTGCAGCCAACCATCCGGCTCAGGCCACGCGCCATTTGTCCTCTAAGCCAAATAGCAGCAGCCTCCACGCCCACTCGCACGCCCACTCCCACTCCCACTCCCAGACCACGCCGTTCCAGCGGCATCTGGCCATGAATATGGAGAATGACATGTACTACACGGTGGACTTCAGTGAGAACTCGCAGCAATTGCCACTCATACAGTGAGGCTTGGTTGACTTGGCAGCTGGAACTGGAGCCATTCGAGGAACTGGAGGTGACGGCTGATTAGTTGAATTTATGGAGAGGCTTCCAACACATTAGTTGAAGTAGTGGAAGCTCTTCTTTGTGCTACTCTTGCAATAATAATAATATATTATTATTAAATTACAGTTTGATTAAACTAATACAATATGGTACATCCCACATGTTGGGTATGGCCTACTTAATATGCGAAGCAGCTTGTGTAATCACTTTTTTTAATTAGACCACAACACACTTTTTAGGGTTTTCACTTGGGTTGGATGCTACCCAAAATCTTTGGCTTAACTCTGATACTGCTTGGATGCAATGTAGTAGGAGGTTAAATTCAATTTATAGAAGCGAAAGCTAGTCAGAGCGATAGACTTTAAACGAACTTTTCAGTGAGCAAGAATATCGATAAGTGATCGATATTTTTGAACATAATTTAAACTAATGAGTGCTTTTTGATATATTCCAGTTAACCATAGAACTTCTATATTTTGAAATTACAAACAAGAAACGTATCTCTAAAATCTATTAAAAAGAATAACAGGAAACAAAATTTCAAAAAGTGTTTTCAAACAATTTTGAATGGATGTGTTCGCTTTGGAATAATACCGAGCCAAATAAATTATTTATTAAATTAACCGCGCCGAAAATTTCTCATTATTTGCATTGAAATGTGGACAAATAAAACTGTTGTTTTATAATTTGTGGCATATATAAGGAATTACTGGAGCTAATTTTTGAGGCACGTATGTGGGAAGAGAAATGTATATTAGAGTAATTATAAGCTGTTATTAAACATTAATTATCATAAATAAAATCATGCTAAAATAGCTAAATTGCTTTTTGTTTGCGGTTATTTTGCATAATTTTCTGGATTATATAGAATTGTGTGTTCCTGTTGGCTATGAAGACGGTGTTGATCAAAAGCGTAAATTGGTTTGAAATAACAACAAATATCTTAATTATAAATTATAGATAAGCAAGCTAGTTTTTTGTCGGTCTTTCAGTTCCGGAAAACCTCTTCATGCACTTAAGATAATTCTATGCATATGAATATAAATAAATTAATTCTGAGATAAACAATTATCTGCTTGTTAAACCAACTAAAAGCTATTTGCGACAGATACAGATTGAATTAGCTGGAATCAAGCTAACAAGTTTGTTGATTATAAAGCTTTGACTAACGACACAAAAAAAAACAGCTGGTCCGGGCATAGTTAAAGGCCTTATGACTACCTTATGAAAATGCGTATTAATTTAAGCTTAAATGCAAATTAATTTAAATTTAAGTCTTCGGGACGAGAGACACTAGGATAATTAAAGCTGAGCCAGCTTAGAGGAAGAACAAATTTCAAAATCTGATATGCAAATGAAAATGAAATTAATTCAGAATGTTTAAATAATAAGCAATTACAATAAACATATGTGTAAATTATATTAAGAATGCAGTTTTCAATAATAATACTAATTTAACTTAAGCAAAGCCAAATAAATGATTTTCAAAGCAACTAAAAACAATTGTAGTTCAATTTTTAGCTAGTTTTCAACAATATATGATTTATTTGAATAATTTATATAACATACTCGTAACAAATGTACAACTAACAATTAATTGCTTAACTTTTTTAATAGTTCTCAAGTAGTGCCTATTTTATTGTATTATTTTTGTTGTTGTATAATTTCAATATGTTTTGTAATATCACTCTACGCCCCAAGTACGGTTCAGTGGGTAAATGCAGGTCCTTCAATTGTCATCGACTTGCACACTCACTGACTGATCTTTTGAAGGTACCTCCTCCGAACAGCCTGACACAGTTATTTTGGACGAATTTAGTTCCGTTTCCTCGGGTATTACCTTGGGGCCCTCCTGATCCTATATACAAGGAAGAAAATGGAGTAAGTTTAAACGCTTCAACATGTATCCATTCCCATGCTAAATACGTTCATATAGTTATTACATATAATCGTGTGAATAAAGTTTTTATACTCGCTTACGTTTTGTGTTTATCGGTATATCAAATTTGTAAAACATGCACGTGTGTCATCCTTTGATAAGGCGTTATGGGTAAGGATTTTTGAAAGATGGAGATTCGGGTTTTGAAAGTGCAAAAATGGGATGCACAAGCTAATCAGTTGATAGTTTTAAAAATTTGATTGCAAAGTCTTTACAATTAAACAGATCCGAATATAAATGACTTCAAAATCGTTGTAAAAAATTCTCAATTTTTATTAGGCACACATTGCACAAAACTCATATATATTTCATTCTTCATTGGGAAAGTTGTACAAATAGAAGTATTAACAAAATATTTGCGCAAGTTTATATTGCCAATTAAAAGCTAAAATAAATATTAAACCAATTCAAAAACAAGTAAGGCGGCTCTAGTCGAGCGTGCCCGACTAAGATATGCCCTGAAAGCCGGGTAGTGCAGAAAATTATTCTTACATCTTTATATGATTAAGCAAAAACTCGCGTGCACATGCATTCCAAAATTGACGACTCCAACTAAGAAAGCGAATAGAAGAAGGACAGATCAGGACTAGATCCCGATCAAGAATATATATACTTTTTGGAGTCTCGTCTCCTTTCTTCTGTTACATGCATATATACAAAAACATTATACCTCGCTTAGCCATTGCCAGGGTGTGACTAGCCAAATACAATATATACTGAAAAAAAAAATAGAGGGAAAAACAAAACCGATGCGAAACCCCTTTGAAAATTGTAAACGAAATGCGATTTAATCATGCAACAAATTTGTCGGTTTCCAGTGGATTTTCATTCAAAGTGGACTTTTAACCTCCATGCGAGTTTCACCTCGTAGTTCCTTATGTACACACATATACGAACACATATGTATACTTTATGCATATAGTTATACATGTATATTTTAATTAAAGAAACAACCGTTTTTCCGTAATACTCTATACATAATGTGGGATAACCAGTAGGAAAACTATCTAAGCTAGTAAGATAAACTGTGGGCAGCAGTCACAAATTTGCATAGAGAATTTCGATATATGTGGGTCGTTCGGTAGATTTACATGTAACAATTTGGAGAGGGTATACAAAATGTGGAATGCCCACTCAAACAGTGGAACGGGGATTATGAGGAAAATTGTAAAGCAGAAACGCTTTGTACGGTGTTAAAACGAGCATAATGGGAACTGCAGGCTTTAAACAAGTTGTTGCCCCCAATTAAAATGTTTATTCGTGCTTTTAAATCTTAATGCACTTTATGTGATGGACCAATCTGCCTTCAGCCTGCTCCACACATTTACTCTCACATTTCCCCGAACTCTCATTTTCAATGGGTTCGGGGATTATGGGCTCAACAGTGTCAGTCAGCCAAAGTACACAGAGCGCATTTCAGAATTGGTCTCTGCTGTATACAGGATATAAGAATATTTCACTTTCTGGATACACTTCCTCACTCTGCACCAAATTGACATGACGGATAGCCTTGTGCTTTATTGTAAATACTCGTACGCATTTGGACAACACTTTTAGGCCCTGAAAGTTTCAGTACAATGGAACAACAAACACTGACCACAGCTTTTCAGGAATAAACCTTCACAAAGAGCAGCTGTGGTGAAGAAGAAGCACGGCCACTGCGTAAATTGCAGATTGCGGCTTGTGTCTGTATGCGTGTGTACACATGTAAACACGTAAAAAACACACACACAGGCATTCATGGATCTTAAGTGTCTTTGTGCAGAGGTGGGCTTCGGTTCATCGGTTTGTTTCGTTTTATATAAAACAAGTAAGAAAACTCTTGTCGAGTGTGCCTGACTAAGAGATACCCTGAACCCTCGCTGTGCAGCTGTAAGCAAAGTATACTTACATCGCTTATATAGAATATGCATGGATGCCAAAACTAGTGATCCATCTACATACTTTTACTTTTTTTGGCTCCAGGCGAGATATTATCAAAATACTTAAAGGTGTTATCGATAACAAGGAAACGGAAAGTGCTATCGGTTTTCGAAATAAACTAGGTATGTGCGTGCTATTGGAAAATCTGCATGTATCTCATCTCAAACTCTTATATCTTCTGACATCGGCGCATTCTTACACACGGTTGGACGGGTAACTCTATCGACTCGGCTGGTGATCTCGATTAAGAATGCAAATACTTTAGGAGTTTGACGATGCTTCCATCTACCTGTTACATACCTTTCTACAAATGCATTATGCCCATTCGGAAATGTTTAATGGATTCAGGGTATAATAAAAATGCTGCACACATTTATTGTATGCCCGACTTTATTGACGCTGTTTGTAAAGTGAACATTGCAGTCGGGTGCAGCCCGCATCGACTCTGATTACAGACACAAAATGTATTTGAGTATACATAAGTATACCGTAGTCTGGACTGAACTTTTATGCTTAATTAAATATACTCTAAAATAAATAAGAAGTCTCTGCTCGGATGTGCTTCGAAAACTAATCTCAAGCTCCAGGGGTTTTCATCCCAGAATAGAGAAATCGAAATAAGAGAATATGTATAAAAGAAGAGAATATGTACTTTTCATTTAAGGTCAATTAGTTTAAAACTTGGTAAATATGGATGGATCGACGCAGCTAAGTATTCTATCATTACTTCTGCAGCCTGTTTGAACAATTTTATGAATTCTATCTTATAATCCCTTTAAATGTCAGCAGCAGGCATCAAAAACCGTTAGAGCTCATTACCAAATTATGTTATCACATTGTTTGACTTGTGCAAGCTTCAATAAATGTCATTAGCAGCACAAATACGATGTTCTGTGGTATTATATATTTAACTACTCTCTATAAGGATACTTGCCTGAAATGGTTCGATAATTGAAGAAGTGGCTTGATATATTATTTTGTGTATACTTTTTGTAAACATTTCAAATTACTTACACTCAATTTCGCAACCACTTCACGAACTTTTCCATTGGGTTATTACCCTCTAATTTGAACAATGCTTATGTTTCCGTCCAACTGAGAGCTTTAAATTAGTTGGCATTCAATTTGAAACCCTTGAATGAGGGTATAATAATTTCGACAAGAACTGTGTGACACAGCATATTTTCAATAAAAAATGTTTAAGAAAAAGCAAGACTTAAAAATTTATGTTGATATGTAGTCAATAATATTTAAATATAATATAAGGAAAATAAATGAAATAATAATAATTAATGTATATTATTGGCAATCATTTGTTGGTAACATTTGTTTCAAAATATGTAGAGGGTCCAGATGAGAAAAACGGGCAGATGATATCTTATAATCGGGTACCCTCGACTAAAACATTCGTTCTTCTCTGTCGATTTATAACAAAAGAAGAAAATAATAAAAGAATGAAATGAATAACGCCGCAAAAAAAAAATAAAACTCAGTCTAGTTGTTCGAAAGAGAATGCTTACAGGAAATAAAGAAACATTCGCACGAGCCATTAAAAATAGACGAATATTGGGCTGAAATCGATTGGTGCGTTGTTTATGTGAACTACAGTGTCACCAAAATAGTGAAAAAGTAATAAACAAAAATAAATACATCCATATCTATATACGAAACCTTGCTGAAATATAATTATACTAATTTCTAAATTTCTTGATTAACAGCTAACGTAAAAACTGATGCTTCATTGATCATTGATTGAATCACAAGTCGGTAGAGACTCAAACAATTTTCCATTTTCATCGCTGGTTAAATCACTTGGATCCCACTTCCATTGACAGCTTTAGAATCATTGGCAACATTTGAAATGTTGCTCCCCTTTGTTTGTTCACGCGAAGGCAATGTTTTTGCTTTCAATTCGAACTTCCAGGCGAATGGGCTAGGACCCACTCTCCCACTCTTCCACTCTCCCACTCTCCCACTCTCCCACTCTTCGCGTTATTTTGCTTTTGGAGCTGATGCTTTTGTTACTTTTTGTCATCTTGCATTAAGTTGAAAAACAAATCACTCGACTTAAAAAACAAACACAAACACAAACACAATCACTGCGAAAGAAACACAAAAGTTAAAATATACAATGCACATTATTCAAAATCGACCCAAAAGAGATTTGAAAAATATGCATTTTTCGATTCTTTGATTTTTTGATTTTTTGATTTAAATATGAATTCGAAGTTAATTTGGCATGCATTTAAATGAAAGGGAGCTTTGTTGTTGAAACAAGTGGAGCCAAAGTCAAATAGTGCAAGTGTGGGCTTTAATTAAACGTAATAAAGTAATGCCCGAGTGGTTCGGCAAACACAAAACCAACATCAATTAAAACTAATTTAACAAAACCAACAACAAGTGCGAGAAACGCAAATCTAATGCACCAGCCCCGCCCCTCGATGACAGCCTAGCAGACATGTCAGCGGGACTCGCGCGCATGCCAGATGCAATATATTTGAGTGAGCGTATATATGTATATAGTCAAGGATACGCTTGCAGAGAGAAGTACAGATACATGCATTACGTGGGATGCTTAAGAGGAAAAGCTAATTGGGCAGTTAGGCTACTCCCCAATGTTCTCCAATAAATTGATATAATGACAATAATTGCTAACGGAAAATAATAACTGGAAAAGAAATTTAAATAGACATCCTTTTGGTCTGCTTGTCTCTCTGCAAGGATATTTGGTCTTCGGCTTGCCGAATAGCTTCGCAATGTAAATGCAGTTATTCGAATTGTTCTATTTTGAAGTGTACTTTACCATTAACATAGAGGTGGGTATTACGGATAAATCCACAGCGGGTATTGAAGTTAACAAACCACTTGGATACTTTTTCATGCGGCTTGGGAAAAACGTTGATTCCACGCCCTGTTTGTTTATGAATGGCATTTGTTGTAGGACAGGCTCGTTTAGTTATATAGTTATGATAGAGATGCAGTCGCACAGTAACTCACACACACACAGACACACACGTACGCACACTCACACACAGATACCAAATGGGGCTCATGGTTTTGGAAAATTTGTTTTGCACAAACGAGGAAGCCAAGCGAACTTTGCCTCTGAGCTCGCCTGCAATTTGAAAGCGTCAGGAGCCGGCTGCCTGGCTCCCTGCTGTTTTGGTAGCCAGCTTTTGTATCCTGCTCAGTGATGTGCAGAGGACCCAAACCCCAGTTTGTCAGTTGGTCTTTCCAGTGGTCCATCTGTCCGCTCCAGAGTGTTGTTTGCTCCCTGCAAATGCCAAGGCAAAGTTTGGCATGTTCATAAATTCATTAATTTGTTGCTGTTGCTGTTGCTGTTGCTGTTGTTGTTCTCTGTTTTCTGTTTTCTGTTTTCCGTTCCTTTTTTGCTCATGGATGCGCATTTGTTGCAACCACATTTGATTTATTGAATTATGGTTGCCAGGCACCCATAAAAGCTCGCTCGAAAGCTTTGATAATTAATTATGAAATTAACTGCGGCACGCATCCGTGAATAGCCGAATCGATTGTGTCATATATCATAGTAAGTTTTTAATTAAACCGATAGACAGATTATTTGCTCGATTCCCAGTTGCATTAAATAGTCAAGTGGCTAATGCGAGAGCAGAAGCGGGTGTATCCCGCCAAGCAATACTCTGCACATATCTTTGATATCTGCATGTCATTTATTTAAAATAATGTCCCCGAGGCTGAAATGTTTTGCAACCCAATGAAGCTAATTTCTAGTCTGCGGGAGCTGCAGAATGGGAATCAAAACCATCGGATGGGCGTCAGAAGCAGAGAAAGCGAATGCCAAGCACACGAATTCCGAAAGCTGAATGCTGAATGCTAAATACTGAATTGCAAATACTGAAAAATAAACAATAAACAATAAGCAATAAACAATAAACAACAAACGATAAACGGCAACAGCAACGGCGGACGCAGTGGCGCAGAGCTTCCGGCTGTCAAGGTGGCAAAAAGAGGACAGGAAGAACGCAGCAGGACAATAGCGCAGGGTATGCTAAAAAGTTATTGGCGCAACAGCTGCTCAACATTTTTGGGGCTCCCAAGCTCTAACCCAGAGCAAAAAGCGCCTCCGTCAACAGAAGTCAAAACAATTGAGGACAATCATCGGCACACACACACACACACGAACACACGCACGAACACACACACATAGGCAAAGCTCTTAGGAGGACTAGAGGCGGGACTCACCTCCAAAACGACGCCCTCCAGAGCGGGCTGTGAAATATTCTTTAGATTGCTGTGATTCAATTTGGGGGCACTGTCGGCACGATTGCGACCCAGTGATTGATTTGACGTTTTGTTATCGGCTTTGCTCAGCATTGAGTGGTTGGAGGACTTGTGATTGATTTCGAGTGCCGAACGCAGAATATCCACCTTGGAGGCGCTGTGGCCAATGTTTCCGTGCTTGGGCACACCTCTCAGCGACTCCACGTTGTAGCTGCTTCGTCGAACCGATAAATGGTCGTGTATATCTGCCTGTTCGACAAATTTCAATTAAAACTTATTTCTCCGCAACCGTGATTAAGTGCGTCGGGCCTTACCCGCGAGCCCCTCGGAAGCGAGGACAGGCTGCCAATCTGGTTGTACTTGATCATCAGGCTAAGCCGCTCCAGCGACATGGAAGTGCCCTGTTCCTTGGTGGCCGGTTCGGTAAGCTTCTCGGTCTCGCCAGCCTCGACCGTCTCGACCTCTTCCTCGGACTCCTCGGTGGTGTGATCAAATTTGCGCAGCCAAATTAGATGGAGCAGCCCATAGGCAATCCCACCAACTACCGCAAGTAGTCCCATGTACCGGAACGCATCGCGAGTGCCGAACTGGCCAATGAGCAGGCCACCCGTAAAGCTGCCGCTGCCGCGTCCTGCATTCAGGATTCGAATTACATGTTGGCATGTTTCTTGGCGATAATATCGCTGCGGCTGCACTTACCCAGGCTGAAATGAGCCATGCCTAGCACGCCAATCAGGGTGGCCAGCAAGCTCTTGGGGGCCAACAGGGAGCAGTAGGTGGCAGCTGCCACCCACATTAGGTGGCAGGAGAGCGACTCCATGGCCTCGAATGGAAAGCACCACCAGGCGTTTCTAGATAAAATACGAGGCTGCCATAAAATTAGATTACGCGCACATGTCTAACACACTTACTCTATAAAGGAATACCCTACGAGGCGTCCGGCGTGTGAAAAGAACGCAATGATAATCAAATTAACGTGTCCAAATATGCGTGTGATTTTCTCCGCCCCGTACAAAAATGGAATGCTGCTCACTGTGCCCACAGTAATTGTGATGCCTGGATAGAGTGTCAGACAGAAATGTAGAAGCCAGGAGATGTTGGGACAGATGCCGCAACTTACCCAACAAGTAGTTCGGTGCGCCCAGCTCCTTCAGATACAAAAATAGAAAGCTCTCGATGAAGCCCCAGAAGTTTCCCAGCACAAACAGAAATATTATGAACGCAATCACGTGCGGCATTTTCAATAGATTCCATAAATCCCTAAAAACATTGTCCGCCGGCAGCTTCTCGCCTAAAGGCATCATTAGCACAGACATTGTTGATATGACTAGTAGGACGTCGTAGGTATAAAAGGCAGCCGAGTAGTCCGTGTAGGCCAGTCCCCGGGACGAGTAGTCAATCATGATTCCGGTGATGGGCGAGAAAATGGCCATCCCAATGGAGGAAAACAAGCGCTCACGACCGAAGTCTCCTCCAAACTTTTCTATCATCGTGAGAGCAATGGGATCCATTATAGTGACTCCTGCAGACAACATGGTTGTAGCTAGAAATCTGGAACAATGTATAATTAACTACAAGACTATATATATTTGTGATAACTGTAAGAATTTTGTCTTTCGAAATTGGAAATTTGATAGGATCCACAGAAAGCTGTTGAATCTGTTATCTAATGTTCAGTTATTACGAGACACAGCTTCTATATTATAATGTTTACGTACCGTAGTAAAAAGTATATCCAAAATATTGTGTCATCAGTTTCCTTGTAATCAGGGGGGCAGATTTCTGGAGCATTCATCGTAAAGGTGCAACGTTGCATCATGCACTTGACGGCCTTCGAGTTTACATAGGACATGTTGGTGCGCCTCACCAGGCCTCCACAGCGCAAATCCAGGTCGTCCATGTCGGTGAGGTTGATTTTCATTTTTATAAGCCCCTCCTCGCCAAATCGTTGCCTAATGTCGGTGACCGTCTCGTTGTCGTCCTGCTCTATTTCCATGCCCAACTGCTCGGTGGGGTCCGCCAAATCGGGATGCATTTGCAGCATAAAGTACGTCGCATCCGCATCCTCCGAGTGCACCCAGCTGCTGCTTTGGGTGGGCTTTGATTTGCTGTCTGAAGTGTTTGTATTGCCCGTGGAAACTGTGGGGACCCGAGTGATAAGTGTTTGAGTTGAGTTGAGTTCGGTTCGGTTGATAACAGACAGCAATTAAAGTGTTCACTACACAAATAACACAAAACCAACTAAAAAGTGAAAGATACGTCGAAAGAAAGTCGAGATTCGCTTCGCCAAGCCATCAGATAAGTCAATAGTAGTTAGGCCTAAAATGTAATGTCGAAAACCCGATGCCTACAATAAGTAAAAGCATGGATGCTTTAAGCATTTAAACAGAAACACTAGAATGTATATATATATGTATAAGTATATAACCTATATATTTAATACTCTTTCATATTGCCTTCTGTATTAACTCGAAGATTTCCGAATTGAATGCATATCTAGTTTAAGTCAATAACAATTTAAAAGTTAGGTGTTTCAGTATTATAACAGCTGTTGAAGCATTGTGTTTAATGATGCCATCCTCCTGTATTTAAACTCGTTTTTGGACTTACTCTTTACTTTGCAATGGCATTCGGCCCATTGGGTTTTAATGATGAACAAGCACAGGTAGCCCTCTTTTAAAGCATTGAAGTTTCTGTAAAGCTCATTCGTGACACACGCTTCTTCTTCTAGCTCAGCAAAAGTGGTAAACACAATCCTATTAAACTGAGACACACGGATTGCATGGATGCGGATAAGCAACGTGGACAATGGGAAGAAGAGGAGAGAGTCCGGTGCATAAGTAGTGGACTACGTTGAGAGGAAAACTAACGGCTAACAAGCAGCTCAAGGCAACAATGATAATAGGGTGCAGCTGTCCAAGTCAGTTAACGAAAGATGGTCAATAGTGGGATTATCATGTAGAAGTGACACTTACGATTCAAACTCTGCATGGACATGGCTGACAATTCAGATGTCGAAGCGGAGGCAGGGGATGAGGAGGACTGCTGCAGTTGCAAGGACAATGCAGAAAGGTTCTCCAGTGGTGGAAACATGGTCGATGGCATATTTATTGTGTCTTGGTATCTGCTTCGTGTTTGCGTTGCAAATAATGCTGGCAACGATGAAGCTGGAGAAGATGTCGTCGACGCTGCTGTGGTCACTATTGTTGTCTCCTCTGTATCGGGACTCGGGCTGGACATTGCACTTATCGTTGTCGTTCGTACCGTCGATCTCTCATGCTCCCCCAAATCGGAGTAAAGCTTTGGATTGACTTGCTCCTGCATTAGACAATAGTCCACGCATTGATGTACAGACAAATCCAGCTCCGGCTCTTCAGGACACTCCCTACTGGGGCAAGGCGACCACCAGACCTGCAAACGATTAAAACCAGAACAATTAATTATGTCGTCTGTGGCTTTTATAGTCCTAACATTAATCTCAGCTATTCGTTGGCTTAAGCCAAGTTTTTACCACAAATTTGAAAAATACTCCCAATAGTTTTCTGCCATCAATACATTGCATATTAGTAGGCATTTCATATACTTAATGGAGATCTAAAAGTCATTCAGAATTACAGCTTACAGCTAGGAGAAAACAAAAAAATATTTATATATAAATTGAAACATAGGTTAGCAAAATAAATATCTTGATGTCTTCGATTCCAAGTGTCTCATGGAGTGAGCAGGTGCGAGAAACGATAAGTTCTCCATTGGGAATTGTAGCATTGAGCTGCATCGTGGTTTATATAGTCTATGTGCACATACGCCGTGAATATCCCACCTATGATGAGGAGGACTACGAAAAGGAGGGGCACGTTGAGATTCCCGCTCCCATGCAAAATCTTCGACTGACTAAGGAGATGCTCAAAATGTACGACTGCCGAAATCCTAAGGGAATATATTTGGTTGCCCTACTAGGCACTATTTACGACGTATCGTGTGCTCCACAGGACTTTGGACCGAATGGTAGCTACAAGAAGCTCTCAGGCACCGATATTCTCTCGTACATTCGGAAAACAGCGCGCCTCGAGGCTTGCGATTTCAATACATACTTAAGTGAATGGGAAAACATGCTCGAAGATCATTTTTATGTGGCTGGCGTCTTGTTAACTGTCGGAAACGATGCTTCCGACTCCGACGAAAGTACGGTTTACGATTCGGCCGACGACAAAGATGAGTATGAGGTCAATGTTCAAGTGAATGAGGCCTATTCCCCCAACGACATTGACGAATACAATGAGGTTCAACTCAATGCAGATCATGAGAAGGAAATAGAAATCCCCGCCCTTGTTACAAACTCATTCACTGCAGATGGGGAAAAAGTCGATGCAACTCTAACCAACTGGCCTGACGAGGATAAGACCATTTCGGCAGTGGAGGAGACGAATTCCTAGAAATGCGTCTATCTATTCTGTATGAATGTGTTGTGTATTTAAGCTCTTTACTGAAAGTAATTAGGACGGTACTCAACCTGCCGTAAGCCTAGGTTATGGGCTGCATTTTGCCAAAGCTAAAGGCTTAATAAACATTCTCCGGTTTTCATTTGTAATCTGCATATACGAGCTGCCAGTTGTGATTGCTCTGGAAGGATATTTCGTGTCCATGCATAAATCCGTTACTAATTTTACGTCGAACTCTGCAATAATGCTGCAATAATAAAATGCTAATTTCTGTTGCCATCCACATCGGTAATAACGAATCGAAACAAATATTTACCAAACGGCAACCGAGTTTCCCATCTGGCCAAAATTGTAATTCAAGCACCAGAGGAATGCTGCGAGAGCAATAAATCAACCCCTGTGCAAAGCCTAACTCATCTACTTCTGCCAAAAGGTGCTACATATTCGTAGACCTTAGCTGTCTGTTATTGTTATCCTTCAAAGCTCACTTTCGTAATTGTGGAAAATTCACGTTACCAAGTGCTTAAAACGGTTCCTATAGACGTGGCCTGGGACAAAGCTTGGTCCAAACAAAGCGGGTTAATAGTAGATAGTGAATGCAAAGGCTGATATTTGGGTCACAGCCGTAAATGCGTCGCTTACAGTACTGACTGAGGCATTGTCGATCCTACTTGCTGCAGCTACGCGTCGTCCTCGTTTGATGGTGCTTTATGTGCGCATCATAAATACAAATTCAATACACACCCGAGCCAGTGTGTGTGTGTGAGTGCGGCTAAGTGTCCAATGACGAATGTGAGAGTGTTTCGAGTGTCCGTAAGTTAAAGTTGAGGATACTTTGCGCAAATTCGTATTTAAGGCAATGCGTGCAACTGGCACAGGTCCAGGACCTCAACGAGGACCTCAACGAGGCCCTTAACACGCAGGTCCATTGCGTTTCATTACGGCTAACAGCAACGGGGCCGTAATACATACGCCATTGCAGCACAAATGACTGTGTGTGTGTATGCGTGTGTGTACGTGTGTGCGTGTCCGAGTGTGTGTAGTTAGTAGTGTAGTTTAAGTGCTGCAAAACGACATAAAGATAAATGAACGTGATACACATACATGTGGAGCTGACGTCTACTTCTGTGTACATAAGTGGATTTTTTGGCAACGTCGTCCTGTTTACAACTGTTTGAGATCTCGTTCTCTGACAGGCTCTGCTGTCTCGCTCCTTCTTGTCGGACAAGTCAATTTCTATTTTCAATTTCAAGTCCTGTAGCAGCTCAACAGGCAATGTAATTTAGCTTAGTTTCGAGGATAATATGAATTTTGATTACATTTGAAATAGCTAAACCGTGCATGTCCATACAAATACATAGAAAGCAAATACCCATAATCTAATAATAAATTAATCTTTCAATTTAGATCACACCTTTATTACCTTACCCATGAACAATGGATAAATGGGGTATTATGTTCTTGTGAAAATGTATGCAACAGGCAGTAGGAGGTAAAGTAGATTTATTCCCGATCAGGATCTACGTTCGAGTTGATTGAGCCCAGCCCGTCCGTCGGTCCGTAACTACGACGCTTTCACACTGATGGCACTGTTTATAGTAAACGTATTCAAATTTTTACTTCAAATATAAAAGTATATATAAAAAATAAATATGCCGCAAGCTGCGCATTTTGTGCCTCGGCATTGTTTCTGTCCTTTGCTTTGCAGAGTTTCAAAATTATACATGAGTAGCTTGCGACCGCAATCGGTATTTAAAAGTGTACACTACCCAACAAACTCGAGAGAGCGGAGGCTCTGATTGGCTAAATATGTATGTATGAAATACAGAAACCTTCAGAAAATAATGTTTGTGTATGGGTTTCCATATGATTTAACGAAAAAGATTTATTATTTAAATGCCATCAAAGATTTTTAGACATTCGTCTCATATATGTTCCGAATAATTTCCAAATCTTTTTAATGGTATGACGGTCTGTTTTAAATTTCTTATCTGTTGGAGATTGAAGATTATGGCCAAAGTGAAAAAATCGAGAACTTCGGCCGAATTAAATAGTTTAAATCTTGAGAAAACATTCTTGTTGAACAGTGTTGCCTATGGCTATAGACTTTTTATGGATTTGTTGAAATTTGTTATTCCATCATAATTTGCCATAATATTTGGTCATTTAATTTGCAATATCTGGTGAAATATTTTCAGAAAAATGCTATTGGCTTATACGACATGAGACTTTCGAGTACTTAACATTTTATTTAGGAAAGGGCAAGGGCAGCAACAGCCGGAGAAATGCCGGGGAAATAACAATAACCCAAAATGTGGCCATTGCCGAACTTATGAGCATAAAATACAACAAAAAGAAATACATAAAACGAAATGGCCGGGCAACAAATTTGTTCAATGCTATGTCGAGTTCTTTGTCAGCATTCAGCATCATTCAGCATTCAACATTCAACATTCAACATTCAACATACAACATACAACATACAACATTCACAAGATCCAAAAGGTTGGCAGCCGGCTATTGCAGCATTCGACAGTTATTTGCCACATTCAATGAATCTACATGACACAAATTTATGCGCATGCAAGGCCTCCAACAAAAGGGCAATTTAAGCAGCCAAATGCTGTGCAGCACAGCAGCACAGACGGATGCAGCATCTGCGTATAGCGTGACGTCAACACAGAGAGACGCACACGTAAAGTGTGATACGAGCAGCGCTCTTGCGTGTGTGTGTCCGTGTGTGTGCGCGTGTGTGTGCCAGTAGCTGCACTTGTGTGCGCGTCTACACGAGCCTGCCTGATGGGCGCACAGCAATGTGTAGACGCTCTCTTCTCTCTACATCTCTCTCTCGCTCTCTGTCTGTCCGTCTCCGCTTGCTAGCTGGGGATTCAGGCACACACACTTACGCACACTCACGCACACTCGCGCACACACATGTGCTCGCTTAAAGAGAGACACTTATAAACTCACTTGTTAGCTTTGTGTGCGTTTTATAGCTCTGTGTGGGGGCGTGTGCCTCAGTGTGTAAGTCTGTCTGTATTGATTGTGACAGCGTTATGGCGCCACAAATAAATGTCGGCTTTTGTGTTGTGTGTGCTGCTCCGTTACTTCTCCCACAATGTAGCCCTCCACCGGAGTCCGAGCGACAGACACGCAATGCGTGTGTCCCAATTGAATACGTGTCCGATGCAGCAGTTAGAGCCTAAGTAAGCCATTGCCCAGGCGATGTGCAATAAACCACACCAAATTCCTAAAAATAGGCCATAATCAGATTGTCTGAATTCCTGTAACTGCAACAGCAAACTATCTTAATATCAATCTCAGCTAATGCCCATCTCCCAATTATATAAGCACTTCCATCTTGAGAGCTTTAGGAACTAGATAACCAGATTCAAACTAGTGTTTTATATTTTTCTTCAAAAGCGATTCTTTGCTAACTGTCTATTAGTATTAAATATTATAATTGTTAGTGTATCAAATTTATTTAATAATTTGTTTTACTGAAAATATATACACTGGATTATAAAAATTCAAAGCTCTGTCTGTTTTTTAAAGCTGGATCCCACTTTATATTTGCATAAAGCACCTTAAAAAAAAACTCAGCTTGGAAGAG
Organism: Drosophila pseudotalamancana; assembly: GCA_037075185.1. NCBI lineage: Eukaryota > Metazoa > Arthropoda > Insecta > Diptera > Drosophilidae > Drosophila > Drosophila pseudotalamancana. Next base: position 204,117 of record JBAMCK010000442.1, read on the forward strand.
ATTTGAGAGATGTCATCATTTTGACCAGATGGTCATTTTTACAGGTGACATCCTTTTAGCAGCTGCAGACATCAGAGTCTGACCAGACAACCAGAAATTCTGTCACACTTCTAGTTAACTGATGTCATCTCCTAACTTGTTCCCCAACTATTACCAAAGTCATAATTGCAGGTGCAACAAGAACAAGAACAACAACATGAAGGATCCATAGGGTAAGCGCATTAAATCTATTGTGGAACAGCTGTATGCAACAGCTTTATGTGCCACATCGAGTAACTGTGAGGTGAGATGTCAGTGTGTTTGTTTGGGTGCGAGTGTGGCTATGGCTGTGGGTGTGGGTGTGGGTGTGGGTGTTGCTGGCAGCTAATGTGCAGTTGTATAGCAGACTGCACTCTAGATAAAAGCTGAACACACACTCACGCACGCACACACGCAGCCCATGCGGTTGCATTAATTTTGCATTTAAACCAAAATCGACGTCGACTTACGTAGCTCTCAAGAACTTAAAGCAATTTTAAATCCGACACGCTTACATTGATAATACATGGAGAGGAGAGTCCTTTAGAATCGAGCTTGCATTTAAGAGCAGATTCATCCATTACGATTCAAACAATTAATCTAATTAAAGGGAATTTCAGCAAGACAAACTTGACAGAGCTTCAGCTTGAAGTTTGTTGCACTTATTGAAATGGTTGCTTACCTCGACGTCCCCGCTGTCCGGATGCCGTATTACAAACGCCGATGGGACCACTCCGGGAATCTCCTGTTGGGGTATGAAGAGCAGCGAGTGGTGGAAAATTGCATTCAGCAGAAGACTCATCACAACGACAGGTTTGTATTTGCCAAATTTGTCAACGAGGAAACCTGCACAGAAGAAGTAAAAGTGGATGCCAAGTTAGAGCTCTGAATAAACGATAAACGAGGAAGTGATGTGTGCGTCCCTCTGCCTCGGTCTCTGCCTCTGCCTCTGCCTCTGCCCCTGCATCTGCCTCTAGCCTAACTCTGCCCCGACATCTGTGGCCTGGCAAAATGTTGCATAAAGTGGGCAAGCTCTATCAAATAAGTATTTTGACTACCAGATGGGCCTCACCACTGACAAAGTTGCTCACATTTAGTTACAGACTGGGTTGAAAGGCTGCTTAACTTTCAATTTAAATCTTAATGTGGTGTGTACCAAGGGTCTAAATTTCGCTTAATTAATATACTGAGTGTAAAACGCAAATAAATACTAAAGTGGATCAAATATTCAACCATTTAAATGTTCTCAACGATGAGCGCCGTAATGTATGCAACATAATTCGTTTTATAAATCTGAATGCAATTTATAGATTGCTGATATTCTTTCTGACATTTCCGATTGCAAATGAAATGTACTTATTTACTGATTATCTTACAGATTATTTTCCCACATACATAGCAAGTCAGCCTGAAATAAAACTTGACCTAAAAAAAGCAAATTTTAAGTTCTCTGGGAGATGTATATATATAAGGCTAAATATATGGACCAGTATCTAAGAGCATTGTTGGTATATGATATATATTGGGATATTTATTCAAGATTTGTTGCCTCTGGTTCCAAAACTCCTTAAGAGTGACTCATTCATAGAAGAGAAATGGACATGAAATGGAAATGAGTCATTCATTAATGTCAATCGATAGTCATCTCTGTGGTGGGTCGGAATGAAGTGTTCTGTAATACACATTTCCTTGCATAACTTCTTAACCCCAGAACGGGATTTCATAAAATCAATTTCGGTGTATGGCAGGAAAACCAAAACAGATACATTTGAAAGTGTAGTACAGGATGTAAACATAACTTGTCGAAGGGACCTTCACCTTTCGACAATAACAATATATTTCCGCAAATATTTTACTCACTCACCTGTTATTGGAGGACTGAGGAAAGTTGTGAACGGCAGCGCCAAATAAATGATCGCAATTTCTTCCACGGTCAATCCAATCGATTGCATGTGTATCGTTAAATAGGGCAGCAATGAGGATGTGGCTAAAAGAAGACAAATTAAGGTTGAATCATATTGTAAAAGCAAGCGGTGAAGGGTGCAAATGTTAATCATTACCAAAAGACAATTAGCTATAAATTTGATTATTTGTAATTTGCTTGCGTCGACCCTCCCTTCATATTTGACCTTATTTTACATACATACATCGGAATTTAAAGAATATTTGATAGCAAATACGTAATTATATAATATTTTCCATGAGGGAGTCAGCAAGTATTCCCTTAAATGCGGACAATTCAGCAACGCCGATTATGTAGGGAAGACTGCGTATAAAAGTCCTCTAGGATAACTTTTTTTCTGCAATTATCTCCATTCAAAGGTTGCTAGATACATACAGCTTTGGTAATATCCGATGACTGGGACACAGTCTTGATTTAAATTTTGGGCAGAAGTTATAAATAAAGAAAATGGTAACCACTGTCAGCTAAATATCTGGACAAAGGCGTGAGTATTTGACCGAATAAAAAACGCATTAATACTAATATTTGCGACAATTTGACTTTAATGACATAAAACAAGTTGCGAGCAATGGCCAAGCAGAGGTCGCACTATTAGAACCGCCGGAATATGGAAGAGCGGACGGAGGGATGTTTGATTGCAAAATGTTTTTGTCATTGACCGCTGGCAGCGAAAACGGCGCACGGTCAGATGACTTGACGCGAGTTGAATTAAGTTTGAGATACACAGATACACAGATAAATAGAAACACATATGCCCATATACCCAGATACTTGAGGCTACAACAAGGCAAATAAAACTAAACCTTCTCCAAGCTTAGATTTATTTACAAAAGCCTCACGCACACAACCCCTCGCACATACACACACACACACACACACAAGAGTACGTGTGTGGATGTGTGTCTTAATTGCCACATACTGGGAAAAGCTCTGTTGTCCATCAGAAGAATCCCCTCCTTTTTGTGTAACTAAATTTATATAATGTGTAACTCATTTTGTGCCTAATTGATAACTTCCGACCAGCCCATTCCCTTAGTTCCACGGTTACCCTATTCCACAGTTCCAAAGTTCCACTGTTCCACAGTTTCATGGGTCCAAGATCGTCGCACACATACGACAGCAACTGTTTGGTCTAGAAACTCTCGCGGGTTGAAATGCGCTGTGATAATGAATTCAAAGATTCACTGCCATCCCAACTCGGCCACTTTTGATAGTAAACCTGCGGCCTATGTCACAAGTCTTATCAGAGTGTATCCCAAACAGAATATTTTCCGCCGCCATTAAACGTAGAGATTTTAAACAACTAATTTCTCTTTCCTGCTTAAATGCAAAATTTGATTTTAGTTTTGGCTTTAAAATTGCAGAAAATTCACTGTTATCGAATATGTCGCGTCGCCTGTGGGCGTTGATATATTTAAAAACTATTTGTTTTGAATATCCAGGCTACAAATATTTTAAATTTTAGTCTGCAGCTTTATTAGCTAAAATAACAACAACTGCGAAAATAAATTATTTTCTGACTTTTAGCTACCAAATTTGATTTTACCTTCAATACTGCGGAAGATATAATTATGTTCAAGTCCTTAGCTTCATTAGAAGCAAATTCTATATAAAATCGTTACACTTCGTCTCCTCGTGGTAGGAATTGGTATATATCCAAAACAGAATGAGTGGTATAGAATATAAGTGTTTTATTAGTCTCTCTTTTCATATATGATTGTATTGCACCAAGCAATGGAATCACAAATTTTTAAGGTAAAAATCTTAAAAGAGCTCAAAGATTTCTAAATTGGTTGTCGGGTATGACTTTCGCATTTATGCTTGGCCTGGCGAAATGTGTCTGATTCAATAGCCAACTCGTTTATGGCCATCATCCACACTGTCATGAGTGACGGCTGACGGGAATGGCGACTCAAGCCGAAGTTTTCTGTTATTAAACAAATTTGCTGATTCGATTTTTTGGTCAAGAATTTCAATATAGATGCTGAATATTTATTCAACCAGTTCAGCAAAGATTTTATTGGGCTTTTCTTGCAGTCCCTTTGCTTGGGAATGAAAAAAGAACAGAAAATAATATTTCTGTGCTGAAGTCGACAATATTATGATATTATATATTATGCAGTTTTCGAATTATCAATTCTGAAAGCCCTGTAATCTCTTCTGAAGTGAAAGTTAGTTCTTATTGAAAGTTTCCTTTAATATTTTTTCGTTGGAAAACAACTTTTCCACAGTTTTAGAGGTAGGACTCAGAAAGTTGTTTTGCTATATTATTATTGAACTGCTCTACAGATCGATAGTTATATTCTTTATCTTCTAGGAATGAAAATTGCATCTTCGAGCATACATAACGGCAGACGGACAGAAAGATTGGACTCAATGGTACTCGAAGAACTTATATATCTCCATATATGTGCTATGTATAAAAGAAGATTATGCATAAATGTATTATATATTTTTATTTATTTATTTACGTATTTTCTTTATTTGTTTAAGCAAGCAGCGAATCACAATTAATAGTCTCCACTTAGACCGAAATTTCGCTGTTGTTATCACAATAAAGAAAATAAATCGGGCTTAAATTGACGAGAAGTTAATGGGACATCACGTTTTATGCTGCTTCCCTTCCACTTATAATCGCTTTTTAATGACATGGCCATAATTATATGTGTCTGTGTGTGTCTCTATCAGTACTCACCTCCATACATGACGAACAGCGTTATCTTGAGCATTATCAAATTGGGATTAATGCCGCGTCGCTGGCAGAACTCGCCGAAGTGCGACAATTCGACTTTCTCGGTGCGGGTGGCCTCCGTGACCGTCTCCTCGCTGGCCATTTTGACCATTTTGAATCCGTCCGCCCACACGCACACTCGCACACTCGCACACACCAGACACTCGCTCACAGATACTCTTGAGTCGGGCTGCTGTTTTGGCTGTTGTGGCTGTTGACAGTTTGAAGTTCGTTTCAATAAAATGCAGCTACGCTGCGTCTTAGTTTCAGTTTCTCGGTCAGCCGACACTGGGACACACGCACGCACACACTCACAGGTACACACAAAATAAATAGGCTGTGTGTGTGTGGCAGAGTTTTCTGATGCTTTTGATTAAATCCAATTGAGATTTGTGATAATAAACGGCGCACAAAGTCGTGTTGTTACTTTTGATATTTGAATATGTTTCGCTTTAGTTTCGGCTTCGGTTTCGGTTTCGGTTTCGGTTTCAAAAATGTGCAATATGCTTTTTACATTTTCTCACACTGCAATAATATAAATGCTTTTAATTCAATAATTTCATTGAACTGGATTTCATTTCATGGCTTTTCTTCGACGCAGCATTTCATTTCGCACTATTTTCTCGTCCACCACCTACATGGCGTATACTCGATTTGAAACTGCACGATTCGACTTTTCGGATAACTTTGCGCTGCGCGTTTTACTTTCACAGTCGCCGTTCGCACCGAGACTGAAAGAAATCTCTTTTATCGGGCTAGCCTTAGATTTGTGCATACAATGTGCTAAGTATATCTATATCTTTCGCAATCTCCAGACCCGAGAGCTCAGCCCAGCCCGGTAATCTATGCAGGTCTGCCCGAAGAGCAACCGATGCTCACTTCCACACGCAATCGGAGATGAGATTCTAACTAATTGGAGCAGTTACCCTCTAAGTGACAGCTCATGAGACCCCGTCCCGCTCTCTGCTGATGTCTGCTTTGATGCTCAGACGTCAGATCAGATCTCAAAAGATAATGTCTGCCAGAGCAGAGCAGACAGATTGTGCTATTCTGTTTCTGTTTTTCTTCAATGAGCGACGACTGACGTCCAACAATGTCACGCAGAGTGACAGTCGCCAGCCAAGAGATTGTGGATAGGCCAAGGTTTACTCCGAGGTGTGATAGAAGCAGCTCTTTCTGCCTGATCCTAAGCAATTTGTTCACTGAGCAGCCGATATATGATAAACACCGCAGTTTTACACTTCTTAAATCGATTCAGGCTAACAACACCTATAGTCCTTCTTTTTTAACTATAAACACTGATTATGTGATTGCCATTAGCATTAACGATTTCCTGGTTGCCTGGATCAATTAGAAAACATATTTACCGTTGAACGCATTCACTTATATTAACTTTCCTGGAACACGAAAGCGGGGACTATCAGCCGTATTCGTAGACCGTTTCAAAAGCTGGCAAGGATTGTGGAAGATGATCTGGCACAGACGATCGACGTCCGAAAGGATTTGAACTCGAAAATTGCAGCTCAGGCTGAAAAGTTTTAGGCATTTCGTAAGGAAAACTATTCACAATTCAGACACCCAACGCTTTCCACCCGAACTCTGTAAAATGTCAACGACAACTGCCCGCGATTTCAATCGCAAAGATCGTCCGAGCAACAATATTGCAATTAAATGATATATCAATAATAAATAATTGATATGCCAAACAGGTGTTTATCAGCCCCTCGTCTATTGCCGCATGGTAACACACCATGTGCTTACATTACATGTGGCCGACACTATGTTGGGTAAGTTCTGGAGCTACGATATAAAAACGATTCTATCAATTATTTAAGGACAACTCTAGTCGAGTGTGCCTGAACGCTAAACTGTGCTGCTGATTAAAAAATGTTGCTAACATCTCTAGACTAAAATGCGTAAGTCTTCCGAAATGAAATTGTTCATATTTTTACCGTTCTTGGAGGAATGGGGAAGGCATCCAAAATTAGAACTATCCAAAATTTGTGTTAATTTCATTAGAATACATGTGTACTTAGTTTAATGACTCTAGCTCTAAAGATATTATGGATATGCTCGAATGATTAAAACATGTTATCGATAACAAGCAAACGGAATTAGTGATCGATTTTTGGAAACAAACTCAATCTGCGCATGTTATGCGTGCACCTATAAATAAGATTTTTAGTCTTTAGCTCTTATAGAAGCTGAGATCGACGCGTTCATACATTCGGGCAAGGCTAAGTCGACTCGGCTGTTGATGCTGATTAAGAATATATATACTTTTTGTTTATGATGTTTATGATCACGCTTTTAGGGCACCCGGAAATGTCTGAACAAAACATGTTTTTGATGAATTACTCTAATTGACCCTATTTAGGCGTTTTATTGACTTGAAGACCCGTAAAAAACAAGATTGGCAGGAGCTATATTTGACTACGCGATGTATTTTTAGCGACCTCTTTAAGAGATATAATATAAAGAATGATTTACGAGCGCAAAACAAACTCATTGTAAAACACGCTGCACAAGTAAATTTGCCTTAAAACTGATTCTTATCACGATCGTTTTCGTTATCATTGTGTGATAAAAGTCAAAAGCAGCTGGACGAGCGAGATGCTGCAAAGAACCCAGAGAAAGCACTACGTATATTTATTTCAGAAGTATTACGCAAAGTAGATACACAGGGATTTGCCAGATAGACTTTGCTTTTCAGCTTTAAGAACTCTTCTCTTACGTAAATGGAAATCTATATGGGAATCTAAATATGAGAACATAAAGTTTTAGCTCATAAACTTCTTGAGTGTAGACATAATAAATATTTCTCCGTCAGTTATGTTCACTGCGCACAAAGGTAAAGAAAATTGTTTCAAAATGTATTAGTTCTAATATATCTAAACGCAATCAGTCAATTTCTCATAATAAATCGAACTTAATTATGAATATTTACCGCACTTGAATATGAAAATAATGAGAATATTAATATTATTAATTGTCAACTGCCATTATATTGCAGGTAAGACTTGATTCATATATTAAATACATCATCTATTTGTCAACACTCTAAAATAACGTTTTAATTCATATTTATATCTGTCAGCTTTTGATAGTGCTATTCTGTTTTTACCGCCCTCTATGGTTTAAACAGCAAGTTAAGCTTAGGCCCTCTGGCGCCAGATTTGAGAAGTGTTATTACTTTTTCATATAGTTCAGCCCTTAAATATAATAAATACCACAAAATACCAAGATATATATGCGGTATTTAGTAATATGTGGGCTGCGGTCACACTTGGTTTCTTTTCAAAGTTGTTGTTGTTTTGACGCCGAAGAAGCAGCACGTCGGTTCACGGGTGTCATAGAAATTGTATTAATTACGAGAAAAAGTGTATGCAAAGGCGACAAAACGGAAGATAAGAGCTCATTAAACATTATCTAAGTGTGGAAAGCAAGCACGACCCCGAGATTAGATAGAAAGAAAATTAAAATAAAGTCTAAAAATGCTGCAACTGAAGCCAACAATGTCGGCGCATGCAAGAAAAAATAAATAAAATAAGAAATTACAAAGAAAAGCATGGAAGCAAAGTGCCAGGTGCCAGCGTCCGCATCGTTTGTTTGTCTCTCATGTCTGCGCTTCGTGTCGCGTGTTTATGTGTGTGTGTGTGAGAGTGTTTGATAGTGGTAGCATCTGTGTGCGAGTGTGTGTGAGAGCTCTTGTAAATGCACCTGCCTGCTTGGAGAACTTACACCTCGCGCCCTCCCCGCACAGACGAGACTGCAACATCAACAAGAAATTTCGCTGACCAGCGCCGCGTGTGTGTATAAAAATGTCATTGTCAGTGGCGACGTCGACGTCGCTGTTGAATAAAGATAAAAGATAAAAGATAAAGAATAAGTAAATCAAAACGTTGCCGTCGATGTTTGTGTGTGTGCAAGAGAGAAGAGAGCGCTCTATTAATCCGTCTAGCTCTTAATGGAGGAGCATCAAACACAGTTGCCTCTTATTGTCTCTCTAACGTCCAGCTCACATTCAAAATTTGGTTCCTGCAAAAACGAGGTGAGTGAATGTACCGTTAATTGGCGCATTTCTGACACAGTTTTTCAATCAATGAGCCACAAACTGGGGTTGAAATTCCAATGGATGCTGCGTTAACGCACGGCCACTATGTGAGGAAATTTCGAAAGCTGTTTTCTGGGTGTTGAGTGCGAATAGGAGTGGGAGGGGTGAGGGTGCTTGTGGGTCGTTGGGGGTGGTTTTTGTTATTGTGCGCTCAGCTGATATACGTACACGTATACATACATGCATATGCATGCACACGCATACGCATCGCTACACACGCATAGTAAAGCCATTGTGTGTGTGTGTGTGTCTGTATGTTGTGTTGTGTATGTTGGCATCTATGCATATGTGTGTATGTCTCGAAGCTGCGTGACTTTGAGTGCGGACTCTGCGCTTTGAAGGCCATTTGCGGCATTTATTTTTGCGCAAGCAACAACCGTTAGAAGAGGTTCGCAACCTGCAACCAACAACCAACAACCAACACTTGCCCATTGTTGCTAGCTTTAAGTTTAATGTTCATTTTTAAAGCTGTGAATCGATAATTTTATTGAAATTACAAAAAAAAAAACATTTTAAATACAATTTGCTGCAATGAACTTGACCCGTCGCCGACCTTCAGGCAAGAACCAGATTCCTCTCAAACTGTAATTGAATAAAGTGTACATCGCATAATTACTCACACGTACATTCATATTCATTTGTATGGAGGTACATACAATGTATGTTTGTCTGTGCAAATCACAGACTTTACAACTTCTCTGATCATTAATCACAATGACTATTTCTTACTGCTTTTTTTTGTTAGTTAAACACATGTGAGACATTTTATTTCAGTTCAAAATAACTGTCTAGCTTTAAAACTACATATGTATGTATACCTGGTATATAATATAATAATTAATATTATATTATTACCAAGATTAAATTTTGAGCAGATGTCGAATTATCATCGAGTATTTTTGCTGGATTTCTACCAAGATCGAATGTCACTCACGTAAAATATTGACAGACATGTGGACTGTGCCAGGTGTTCTGTGATTTTTGCTGTATTCTCTTCCCTTCTACGTCTTTTCTTTTCATTGTTTTCTTTCGTCATGCCCAAATTTCGGTTTCATTCTTGCTCTTTCTCTGTGCTTCTATTGTTTGTTCTTTATACCCTACCATATTGTCTTAAAGTTTCGTCGTCAAACCCTAAAGATCCGCCAAAAATATGCCGTGAGGAAAAGCATTGTTTTAAATGCTATAACTGACTAATGCGGATTACTCAGTAGTTCTTCAGTATTTAATGTTTCATAAACCAGTTCAATTATCGGCAGGGAATTTCATCTTAGGTAACCCGATAAAACAGGTTCTTTCTTTTTCTCTGGCTTCCTGATTGTCATTCGCACTTATTGCTCCGACTTTTACCTGTCCAAGAACTTGTAACTCTTCCATCCCAAGTATCAAGCGGTGTGCAAATTGATCTTTCCAAATATATTTTATATATTTCAAATATTAGGTGTACGAAATTTGTAAAATTTGTAAAATTTAAGAATAACTTCCATTCCCGCATAAAATCTCTGATGAGACCGACTTATAATAGTTTTATAATCAGATTTCACTTAAGCTGCAAGTCATCGCATAGCTATTATATAACCATGTAAAACCTATTAGGCGGTGTCCGAGTAGTGGAAAAAAAAGCAAAAACTAAACGGAAAATTTATATGAGGATTAGATGGAGTAGTTCCCACGTTTTCTAATTAAGAAAATTTTTTAATTATACACTTGTCCCTCACAAACATCCTTATGTTTTAATTTAATGCACGTCAATAAACTAAACATAAATCATTTTTACTGTAATCATATTAAATAAGAATTCTGCCTTTACAGCTAATTTAAAAGAAAGAGTTTTTCGTTTAGCTGTAAACCCAAGTTTTCTAATGTGTTATCCCAATCAATCAGCGAAAGTGCTTTTTGGCAGTGCCTGTGGATGTATTTTTACATAAGTCAAAATCGCTTTATAAAATTAAATGCTAAAAAAAAGTACTAAAAGAACCGAAGAGCAATAAATTTAATTAAATCACTTTTTGCTTACTGATGTATTAAATTCTCATTTGTGTCATTGACTTTTGTAGACAATAAGTAATTCAAAGATGCAAACTACAGCCTATGTAAACCAAACCCCAAACCGAAATTACAATTTCAAAATAAAGTATGTAAGTTGTAAATCTCTAGGTATGTATATCTAGGGATTTCTCCAGACTACGAGATAAAAGCTTTTCTCATTTTCTCTCCAAGGGGTTCTCGTAGTTTCTCTATAAATTCGCAATGTGCGCTGCATATCCATTAGAGTTGCTGTGTGAATGCAATAAAGTGCAACATTCTTAACATGCCTCATCTCTCCCCTCTCCTACACTCCCACCTGCTGTAGCCTTGAACGAAAGCTTGTGTGCTGAGTTTTTTACTGCTCGCGTAGTTCCTACTTCTTACCTTCTTGCATTATTTTAAACTTTATGAGTTTTCGAGGGCTGCTCAAACGAATTTGAATATATATAAATGGTCATTCAGTTAATAAAAACTTATTTCAAATTTCTCCTTAAGTATTTAATGGCTTAAATCAGATAATGATATTTGCAAGCTTATTTTATGCTTAATTACTCTATGTACAAAAACTATCTTAGCTCCTATTGGAAGTACAACTCAAGGTAAAAACAATAAGATCGGATTGAAGAAGATGACCTTGAGCGCATTTGGAAAAGACAGTAAGCTTGCAGTTTTTTGTCAGTGTACAAGAGATACGTAAGTAGAAAGTATACTTAGTGATGGTTGCCGTATACTCGTAAGCCCGACTTCTCTTCCCACAGCATTCAACCCATGTGGAATAAACAACATCCGAATAGAGAACAGAGAATCAGTTGGGGGTTGGGCTTTGCTAGGTCTTGCTGTTATTTCTGTCCGGGGCTTTCTTTTCAATTGTTTTCCATGCAAAAACTGCGCGACTTGTTTTGGTTTGGATTTATGTGGGAGTAAAAGAGGCCGTTTCTTATACATCGTACAACAAGGTCACAATGTTTTACAACTATTAACAAGAACCACACGGAAAAAATCAAGAAATCGCTGCAGGCATTACTGCCTTATTGAGCAGGCTTACGATATATTACGCTTAGAAGTGCGGGACTACGAGTTTTATAATTATGTTTTCCGTTTTTCCAACTGACAACTGAACTTAAGTTGTGGTAGCTCTCATTATATTATTATAAGGTAGTATCTGCTTCAGTTAGCGCACTGACTTTGCTGTAAAGAGTATATGACTGCTGCCTATAGATTGCCATATGAGATGTAGGCAGCTTTTCAGGCAATGTTTTTTGTTCAAAGACTAAATTGCTGCGCAATGTGTCATAAACTATTAAAAGGCGAATCGGGATTTCGTTTGGCCTAAAATTGGCAACTGGCAACTGGCAATTGGCTATTGATGCTGCTGCCAAGATTTGGTTTGCTGCGGCAATGAACTACTCAGCAGTGCTCAAGAGGAAGTACTTTGTGTAGCTCGCAATTGAGGGAATATATATACAATTACATACCATTTATCAAAATCAAATATTATGCGAATTATGGATTCTGCTCCATATTAAGTAATTTTATTATGGACTTTCCGTTTGCCCTTTCTTTTCTAGTGTATATAGGATATACACATTAAGTTCTAAATGAGTTGAAAAACTTTCACAAACATTAATTTATATTATTTGAAACAGCTGTGGAGATTTTATCAGTTACTTTTTTATTATTATTGTTATTGTTTCTGGTAAGCAGCCTATCAAAGCCGCCAATCGGAATATCATTTTTAGCTACTGTATAAGCAATATATATATATATATACATATATATATATATATATATATACAAATATATATATATATTGAACCAGTCAAGACTAGAATATTGATTAGCAAAGCTCAAGAAATACAATTTCTGGAACACACCTAAAATGTGTAGCAAAAATAATGTTAGTCGCAATTTCTACTTTTATCTTATCGAATAGAGAGCAAAAAAGCAAATCGTGATCTAATAACTGTGAGTGTATCTACTTTTAAACAAATACAAGGTAAAATGAGTATTTAGCAAAAGAAAATTACTTTTGGAAACATGAAAATATTTTTTATTCCAAGGTACTTACTAAACGATCGATTCATTATTTTTGCCGATTTTACCTTTAATTTAACGTCATTTATGTCGTAAGTTTCTTTTTCCTATCTTAGAAATGCTTTTCGCTTACATTATGTGCGTCATCGATTTTTTTTGCGGATTAAATACCCTAGCCATTTAAAAAGGGTATAACAGTTCAATATGAAATGCAAAAACATGGATCTAAGAATTTCTTGTCATCATCAATAACTAAGATGCCAAATACAATTGATTGTTCCATTAATAACAACAGTTCCTATGGTCGCTGAAGCTTGGAAGAGAGTATCTTCTAGTCGGGCACTCTGAGCGTTTATGTTTCCGTTTTCCCTTTGTTCTTTATAAATCAATTTCAACAGTTGTGTGCTAACCGAACACACCTCAAAACAAATGAGAGAAAATTCGTTTTTAAGGGAGTACTCGGGTATTGTATATATACATTTGGTATATACATAAATGTGTCTGCGACAGGTTGCACTCCGCTTCGTTTCTGCTCGGGTCCCTTGCTCTCTTGTGCTCTCAAATAGCAAGAGCAAAAGAGCGCAAAATCCTACTGCTTACTTGCGATCGAGGGTGGGTCCATAGAAAATTTGGTTTTGCTAACTCTCAAATAAAAGTATGTCAATACGTCTGCCTATTATTATTGCATACATATGTATTATTTTCAACGTATAACATATTGCTCAATGATGAATGCGTTCGCCACGCTAATAAAAACATTGTTTTTAATGACAAAATGATAGGGACTGTACCTAAGCTTTGGCGCGCTTGCAAAATATCACGACAGGCCGAGCGTGCACGCACATGGACTCTGCTTTCGTAGTGTGCTTACGGCTTGCTTGCTGCCACATTAGCAAAAATTTGAAATATTCAAGATTTTAAGTGTTCCGGATCTCCAAATTTATTTCCATTCGTATTACGAGCGAACAAGTGTTGAAACACACATTCATACACATATATATATATATATGTATATTATCATATTTTAATCAATTTCTTAGTTATTCTTTCTGTGAAAGTGTTTTAACTATTGCAACTATCCTGTTTTTTAGATTATTATCAATCGTATATCAGATACAACATTTAAAATTAACCAATGAAAATAAGAAAATAAATACTCAAAAAAATAGTTTTGTTTAAAATTTCACCATTTTTAAATGGAGCTTTGGTTATATTCATTTTAAGTTTCTTGTTTCATATATTTAATTATTTAAAATGAAGTAATGATTAATAGATAATATACAACATGTTAATTATGGGTATATTACAGTTATTCAACTGTTTACAGTAGACAAGTAGCCAATTATATTTCGTCCCTTGCATTTACCGCATAATCTAAAGACTTGACATTTATGGATTCCAATTAGGGTTTTAAGTATATTTTCGAACACAGTCCAATCATCATCTTGGTTAAAAAATAAAACATTAATTATCGAACCTTAATGAAGCTCGTCAGTACTTTAAAATTTTAGTAACTTAAGCTGTCAAACTTTGCAAGACATAATGTTTTCCGACTTAATTTAAGTCAATGATGTGCTTTTCCTAATGTCGCGTCGGCTGTAGATTTGGATTGAAGAGAGCCCTGAAAAGAAAAGTCGGCCTTACATTATGAGCAATCAAAACTTTTTCAAAATTATGAGCATTACTTTCTAGCAAATCAGTAACAACGAGAACTATTTTATTAGATAGTATGGAAATAACTGCGCTCTCTGAGTGGGTATCATATGTTTGGCGCGACATTTAGTTTTTGTTTTCAATTAATACAAAGGCTGATTTAACGGGAAATGACAGTTAAAAAAGCCAATCAAATTTTATTGGCAATGTCATTGATTATTGTAAACGGTTTTCTTTTATTTTTCGGCTGCTGATTTTGTTTATTGTCAAATGAACTGGAACCATTGGTTCACTATTGTATTTTACGGGGTGAACCCCTTTCAAAATAACTTTTGTTCCACTGTTCTCAGTGCGACTGATGTCTCTTTGTTGTTGGCTTATTCATTGTTCGTTCATTTCGACTGACCCCTAGCAATAAAAGTAATGTAGTTGCTTTTGTTATGCTAACTCATCGTGTGTTTATACACTGTTCCCAAGGGGAAAATGAGTATATTGGTATCCGACAAGCAGTCTGTACCCCGTCCGTATCCGTCTTTAAATCCTTGGAATATATGTTATTGTATACCAGATATAATAAAGTATTCAAAATGGAAAATAGTATTATATATTTTTAAATCATATTATTAAACAGGAACAGAGTATCACGCAGCCACTAGGGTCGTTTACGTTGTTCCTGCTCTTTTGCTGTCTGGTTATGTCAATTAAAATTTTACACAATGCTAAATCTCGAAAAAAATAAGAAAATAAGTTCAAAGAATATGAAGGAAGACAAAAATGAAACTTAAAACTTTGACTTTAAGTTTATTGAACTCTAGATGTATTTCCCTGGTAGATTGTTTAGCTTCTCCACGTGTATCAACGTTATAGAGTGTGAAAGGTCAAATATAGTACCTGAATAAGTTACCTTGACCGTGCGATAACAGTTTTCAATACTTTATACACATTTACTTAAAAAACTCATAACATACGTCATCTATAAAATAAGACGAAATTTCAAGTAAAAGCAAAAAATAAGGATATTAAAATATTAGTTTAATGCTTCAACCAAATACTAATTTTGTTAAGAGTAAAAAATGTGGTAGTGCTTCTTGGAAATTTGAGTTTATCTCGCAATATTGTCTGGTCTTGGTTTTAAATTCTTATCCAGAAACTAATTTAAGAAATGTAAAAAGTAAATGAAGAGACGACTTTTCATCGTCATTCGTCACTGAATAAATCCAAATAAACAGAACAAATACAAACTTAGTTTTCTTTGAATGTATTTCCATTAAACTATTTGCACTATTTAAGAGGTGTTTACAAACACAAATCAAAATAGCTTTTAAGGCTTCCATAATTTATGGGCCAGACAGGACAGAGATTCACCCACTCAATTATATAGATATTTTCTCTTTAGAGTGGCGGAATGTTAATTAAATTGCATTGGCTAGTGAAAAGGGTTGGTGTTACATCAGGACTTGGCCAACTGAGTAGCACGCGATGCTTTACTCAAATCAAAAAGCAATCTCATCGCACAAGCTAATAGGCAGGTGACCCACTCTTAACCTCAGGTAGTCAATTGGCACCAATTATAAGGGTAGAGCTAAATATTTAACTTTAAAAAGTAGAAGACCGTTAATGCCCAGGTGGAACACGCATTTTTTCAGAGTTGAAACTTATGTTTCTTCTATAGAACACTCATACTTATGTTCTTTCTATAACCCCGAAGTATCTATCCAAATAAGTGTAAAACATAGATATATTCCTAGACAGAATGCTCATAATCTTAAAGGGAATACTTGCATTCATCAAGTAAACAGAATAATGACTTATGTTCCCAAAGGAATAGTTTATTAACGGAGAGACGACCTCCATTTCACAAAATAATTCTGTTAACGGTGCTTGCAAACACGAATCAAATTAATTTTTTAACCTTTTATAATTAATTTGCAGCTAGACTTGGACATCCACTCAATTAAATAGACATTTTCTCTTTAGCGAGTTGGAATAAATTAAATTGCATTGGCCAGTAAAAAGGGTTGCGTCAGGAGTTGGCCAAGTGAGTAGCACGCGACGCTTTAGCCAAATCAAAAAGCAATTTCACTGCACCTGCTAACAGATAATTGGCACACCTTTAACCTTTGGCAGCCGACAGGAAACAATTGGCGCTAATTACTAAGCCAGAAAAAAATATTTATCTTTATCTTCACAGGACCAAGTAGAAAGCTATTTTGAATTAAGAAAGCTTAAATAGCAGATACCCTTTAATAACACTAAGCATCAGAAAATGTAAGGGAATAATGTTGTTCACTAAAGACACCTTTCAAAATATGTAATCTAGTGGACAGTTTTCAAATTAAAAAGGTAATAATCGGAGGTAAAGTTTTAGACGCATCTACTTAGGTACGATCATTGATGCGTTTATATGAGTATTTCATACTGTCTGTTCAAAAAATGTAAGGTTAAAAACATAAAAACATTTTATAAGAAATATAACAAAAACAAAAAGATTTCCTCATCGTCTGTTTTTAATGGGTGTACGTTTAAAATACTATATTATTTTTATCACTTCGTGCCCCTAATGTTTTAAATTAGTAACACCTCAGCTTTACGATCTGTGTAATTCGAAACGCACTATTTGCCCACTTACATATAAGAGGTAAGTGTCTCTTTATATATCCCCAATGGATATCTAAAAGTAAATGTCACCACCTTGGAAAATATTCATTAGTCGTTTACTTTGTATCATTAGACGCAACGACAACATTGTTTAACTTTTGCCTTTTGTTTGCCATTTTTATTTTTTATTTATGTTTACGCCGAGTCGAGTTATTGTTTTCGCATATTTATTGTTATGCTTAAGCTATGGTTATATATAGGAAAAAGCGATTGACCTCAGAACATTTTCCACACAGCCAGTAAAAAAGTTTCACACTGAGTTGAATTGATTTACCTTGGCGACAGGTGAAAAGTACACTTTGTGCGAGTTTCTGTAGATTGTGCTTCACGTTATGATATGTATTGGACTTTCCAATTCGAACTGCTTTGTACAACGAGCGAAAGTCTTTCACAGTTTTCACAGCTCACCAGGTAGATTGTGACAACGAGCGGGAGTAAGCAGTTGAGGTATACAAAAAGTGGGAAACAGGTCTTCCAATTCGTAAATAAAGTTTGTTTCCTTGGTTGTTTTTCAAATTTGTTTCCTACATAATTGACTAACAACTTTCATACTACTAATACTGCTACTACACTACTTATACTCTACTACACTACTTATACTCTACTACACTACTTATACTCTACTAGTATTACTACTAACACTACTACTACTAATATCAATTTCGGAATGCATCAGCTCCGTACCGGTTTCAGGGTATCTCCTAGTCGGCTGAGCTCGAGTTTTCTTAATTGTTTTACTTAGTCTTAAAGCTGACTTTGCATTGTGCTATTAAAATAAATGAAGCGTATTTAATTCTTCTATGCCCAGCAAAATTTATTGGGTCCAACTGTAAAACTAAAAAGGTAAAGTAACTAAATTTGTAGCTGTGTGGAATATTTTGCGTTGCCTATATGTATTGACTTGGCAACAAAATGTTAAAATCATACGTAAACAAAAATCAAGAGAGAATATTTCATCATTGATAGGCTTCATGCCAAGACAATTAATCGTTTATTATCAAATTCTTTTGTATGTATTTTAAATTGCGAGTCTCCAGAGTTGAACATAGATAGATCGATTAAGATTTTAGATTTTCTGTACGTATTGCATACACGCTTATACAAAAGGCACAGCGAAAAATAATGTTGAGCCAAACATTAAACCAGCAAAAAACCCACAATCAAGCACTCGAACACTCACACACTCAAAGAAATTGTTAAATCTAACTAAAAGTTTGTTGCGTGTCCAATTGGTATTAATTCAACGTCTGACATTTTATTTACCAAATACAAAATTATTATTTACACGAGTCGTATTAGT